>JAGFPH010000847.1:134303-151761 GCA_018207615.1 Philaenus spumarius
TTTAAAATATCATACGTTAACGGTTAAAATATCTTACGTTAACGTTTTAAATAAATCTTACGTTAACGTTTAATATAAATCTTACGTTAACGTTTAAAATAACTTACGTTAACGTTTTAAATATATCTTCCGTTAACGTTTAAAATATCTTACGTAACATATCTTACGTTAACGTTTAAAATATCTTTGGTTAACGTTTTAAATAAATCTTACGTTAAAGTTTAAAATATCTTACGTAAAATCATATCCTAAGATAACGTTTAAAAAATCTTACGTTAACGTATAACATAAATCTTTTGTTAACGTTTTAAATAAATCTAAAGTTTAAAATATCTTAAGTTAACGTTAAAAATATCTTAAGTCAACGTGTAAAATAAATCTTACGTTTACGTTTAATATATCTTACGTAAAGTCATATCCTAAGATAACGTTTAAAAAATCTTACGTTAATGTTAAAAAATAATCTTACGATAACGTTTAAAAAGTCTTTTGTAAAGAAAAGAAGATTACAAAAAAGTTTTGCCCTTTTTGTCAGAATTGTAAAAAGTTTTAGAATGGACGTCACTCATCAGATGTTGTATGAGATATGGAGAGAAAGTACCAGAGATACAAAATATTAATTTTTAATAATTATTACTTATAGTTTGTCTTATTTTGATCTCTTGAGCGCAAACAAATTATTAAACCTTCATTCTGAAAATGTTCGGTGTTCCCCCCTCCCCCCTCAACCACAATGAATAAGTTAGGCCAACACACTGTTCAGCCTATAAGATCTGCAATTTTGTACCTACCCCTTTTTGTAGTATCATAGGTCGTACCTTAGACTAAGCTAGGAAATTACATTTGCTGCAGTTTTTCCTACAGAAATCATTTTGTCAGAACTCCCCTATTCGTAGGAACCCAACTAGCAAAGCGAGTCAATAAAAAAATGTCGTCAAATATAACCGAACTAGATTTAAGAAATCATTTTACGATTTTCAGGAGAAGTTACTTTAGAAACAATTACCTTTACTTTTAAGTTTACCAAATAAACCTTGATGTAAAATCAAGCAGACGTAAGACTGTGGTACACGAACGGGACAGCCTACCCCGATCCAAGCGCCTCTGTCCTAATCAATCGTAATTTCCGTGAAAATATCAGAGTATACGACAATCTGTTTGCATTTGCTTCGGCAGGGTCGTCGCTGTGGTTGGAGAGTGAAACTAGCAAGGTTGAACTGTAAGAAACATTTTTAATACAAAAATCCTCAATTTCCAGGTGACATCTTAAATTGTTAGTGGTATGCTAACATTTTAAGTTTTTTTTGAGTAGACTAATTTTTTCAAAAATTATTTTAATACAACTTAACGGTTTAGCTAGTTTTTAACGAAAACCTGTCTTTAGAATTAGACGAAATTTTTCCGTTACGCCTACAGACTACAACAAACGGAAAAGCCTTATAAAAACCTTAAATAGTAGGCCTAAATAAATTTTGACTGTAAACATTAATTTTAACAATATAACACAAGGCGCAGCCGAGCCTGAGTTACTTGTTTTGAGCGCCAACCAAATCGATTAACCTCAAAATTCCAAATTGAAACTAACCTAAAACGAACCGTAACTTCGCGGCAATATTTGACCTTCGACCTTTCACACACGCCTCTTACCCCCCCCCCCCCCCCCCCCAACGTAAATCACACCAAGAAGTAATTACACTCGTACAGACATATTTATAAAGTCCACCGGTTGTAAAATTTAATGTCTGTTTGCTTTTAACAATTAATTGAAAGTTTAACCTTTCGAAAACGATCGTTGCACAGTACTAACGGCCGATGTTTTGGCGAATAAATCTCGTCCCAGAAACGTGTTTAAACAGGGAAATGTGTTTTTTTGTTGTTGTTGTTATTAAAACGAATTTATAAAAAAGCAATTAAAGCGGCGACATTTATTACCCTCGTTGTGAGCGCTGCTGAATAAATCCCGCGCTGTAATTAGTTTTTATTCCACAAATTATTTGTGGGTTGTAATATTTTATTTGCACATTTTATATTTTGTTATGTATTTTAATTAGTTTGTACGGCGCCTTCTGCATACCAACTTATTTAACTCTGAATAGTTGTACGCTAACGTGGTACGTAGCGAACCCTGCCTGACACACATATGAATCCGGTTTACAAACTGTTTTGTACAATTTTGACTTGTAGTTTTGGAACTTGACCCCAACCCAAATGCAGAGTCAACGAAAATGTGGCAACAGCCATACAGACTGTCTGGACGGACGGATTTATACTTGCATACTTGATTTTAACGAGATGTTTTATTTTTTCAGTTTTGTTTTCGAAGCATTGGGGATGCCCTCATTTAGATTTATTACCATAGCAACCAAATTGGCGAATTTAGAATCAGATAATTATTCTTCACAACCAACAGTGTATTTAGGTTAGCAAACGAAAACGACGAAAAAGGCTTACTATATTACAATTCTAACACCAGTCCTATCACTATTAAAATTATGCCAACTTTATTCTTTGCTAGGCCCATTTGACCGGTTTGAAACACGCTTTACAAAATCACATTACGGTCATATTTTATAAATTTCAAATTGCTTCTCTGCAGATAAAAATAAAAAATCTCTGTCCTAATTATCTCTGTGAAAATATAATAGTATTCATTAATCTGTATGCATTTGCTTTGCCGCGGGGGTTGGTGAGCGAAGCGAGCAGGGACTGATCGGTCTAGGGTTATATACAAAGCGGTAGACAGGAAAACCTTTCGGAGGGGAGGGGGGGGTCAGATCAGGACCGGTGATTTAAATTTAAACCCTTTTAACACGTTCACTGCTAAGGACGCACATGCGAGCTTGACACTGAAGACTATGAGAAGCGGCCGACACACAGTGCATTGCAAGCCAACCCCCGTATTGGGAGTATTTTCAATGCACAATGCATTGCGTGCTTCGCACGCCAACCCCTGTATTGGGAGAAATTTCAACGCACAGAGCATTGCGTGCTTCGCACGCCAACCCCCGAATCGGGAGAATTTTCCATACACAATGCATTGCGTGTTTTGTTAGAGTAAAGTATTTTTGTTGAACCTTCATAGTTTTCTTATTTTAGATAAGATCAAACTCACAAGAGATTAAGGTTGTAACCTGCTGCATCCATGTGTATTGTACGTTGTAGTTTAATCAAGTAAATCTAAATATCAGTATGCATGCAATGCACAATGATGTAAAATATGTTGCTGGATCCTCTGTTGTGTTGTCTATTTTGTAATTTAATTTGCACTTTTTGAACCCAGTTTTAATTTTTACTACTAAATTTCGGGATTTCGGGGGGAGGGGGTTAAACCCCCTAACAACCCCCTGGCTACGGCCTTGGTTGTATATTACAGTAATTAGCAGATAAAAAAATCTATACATATCTCAAAATCGCCGAGTGTTAATTGTTTCCGTTTTAACTTCCACTAATTTTATTTATAAACTGAATTTGTTTTACTATTAATTGAGCTATCTTAGGTTGCGGTTAATCCTACACCTCACAAAGTAGCGACTGACTGGCCTGACGTGCACGTCGATCGTGAAATATGTTTGAACTTTTAAATTTTGACGATCTCCACACGAAGTTAAATACTTGTTTTTATCAAAATTGTTTTGTATTTTTTTAGTGTTTACCTGAGGATGGGGGAATGAACGAAACCGCGGTAGTGAATAAGAAGTGAGAAGAAGGAAGGATTAGTTGGCGTACCAAATTAAAGTAAAATTAATGAGCATATTAATTAATTACACTAATCCGTATTCCAACCCATGGAATTTAAATTATATTTTCTATTTAGGTTAATAGTTAAAATAATACATAGAAGCTGCATTTCGCCAACAGAATCCGTAATACAATCACATATATAGAAGCGTACAAATTGAACCGAAAACAAAATGTATGTTATTCCCAAAGTGTAAACATCTTTTACAACATCCAATAGAAAACAGGCGTGATCAGCTGTTTTCGTCTGCGAGTGTATTTGAAAGCTATTTTCTCTCGTGCAGGAAGCAATGCAATTTTATCCGCCAGAGTGGTACGCGATATATCGTAAAGGCAGTTTGTTTACGGTATCGATATCTCGATGCTACTCTTGCATTGGGCGCAGTCGACTGCATTTAATTAGGATTCGGTGAACTTGTATACATTTTATCATTTCCGACTTTTCGTAAAGAGAACAAAATCCTGTAAGAGTATTCCGAGAGCTTCCTGGAATGGTAATATCTTGTTATAGTTTCTAGTCTGGAAATAAATGGTTTGAAAACAAATGTACGATGAAAACTGTAAACGTATACGAAGACAAGGCGGACAAAATATTGTTTTTATTGAATTTACATTTATTTTTCTCTGTTGTAGTTTTTCCTAAAAGTTTTCGCAACCTCCATGTGGAAAGATTTATAACATTAACTTTTTGAGCGAACTGTTTACAATTTCTTCCTCAACAAATCCCTGTCGTCCATCTCCAATACTGCTGTTTATTTATCTTTGCTTTATTTAAACGTTTTAACGAGATTAACTTTTTAGATCTTTGCTTTATTTAAACGTTTTAATAAGATTAGTTTTTTTTTAATCTTTGCTTTATTTAAACTTTTTAATAAGATTAGCTTTTTTTATTTTTGCTTTATTTAAACGTTTTAATAAGATTAGATTTTTTAGATCTTTGCTTTATTTAATCGTTTTAATAAGATTAGCTTTTTTTTATCTTTGCTTTATTTACACGTTTTAATAAGATAAGCTTTTTATATCTTTGCTTTATTTAAACGTTTTAATAAGATTAGCTTTTTTATATCTTTGCTTTATTTAAACGTTTTAATAAGATTCGCTTTTTATATCTTTGCTTTATAAACGTTTTAATAAGATTAGCTTTTTTAGATCTTTGCTTTATTTAATCGTTTTAATAAGATTACTTTTTTATATCTTTGCTTTATTTAAACGTTTTAATAAGATTAGCTTTTTTATATCTTTGCTTTATTTAAACGTTTTAATAGGATTAGCTTTTTTAGATCTTTGCTTTATTTAAAAGTTTTAATAAGATTAGCTTTTTTATATATTTGCTTTATTTAAACGTTTTAATAAGATTAGCTTTTCATATCTTTGCATTATCCAAACGTTTTAATAAGATTAGCTTTTTAGATCTTTGCTTTATTTAAACGTTTTAATAAGATTAGCTTTTTTTAGATCTTTGCTTTATTTAAACGTGTTAATAAGATTAGCTTTTTAGATCTTTCTTTTTACAGTAAGATTAGCATAACATACTTTTAATATGACCTTACGGTCGTCTGTTGGGTTGGAATTTCTAACATTATTATTAAACGTAAACACAGTTGCATGTATACACATACTTAATTACTGTATATCAAAATAACCAATAAGTAAAATTTAAATTGTTTATAGGATTGTGTAAGCAGTCCTACAAATATACAAACATACAGAGTGTTCTTAATGTCCCTATATTATTTTTGCTATTGAAAATAAGTTAGCAAAACTTTGTATATATTTTATGTTGCATTCACAGGACAAATTTGTTTACATATCTGACACTCTATAGTTTTGGAGGGCTTAGGGGTTCAAGGTTGTTAACAATTTCAAATATAAAGATAGGACATGTAACACACCATTGAAAAACTTATTAAAAGAGAAACGCAATGGCGCAAACTAGAGTTTATTATCTTACTTCCTTTCAAGGAAGTTCCGGACAAAGTTCCGGAAAATAACATACAACCAACTTATACCTAATATCCTCAAATTAATAACCTGCTTTGATTTTATGATAACAATCAATACCAATAACAATACCATTTTCCAAGACTTCGATTGTCTAATACTTTAAAACGAAGCAAGCTACTAAACTCTAGTTTGCACCATTCTGATTTTATTTTAATAAGTTTCTCTATGGTGTATTATATGAGCTACCTTTATTTTGAAATTGTTTACCCCCCCCCCCCCCCAACCCCAAAAATTATAAAGGTTCAGATTTGTCAAAAAATGTGTACTGTTATGCAACACAAGATGTATACAAAGATTTGTTAACTTATTTTCAATAAAAAAATTATGAAAGGGGTTAAAGTTACTTTATGAACACTCTGTATGTATACACATTCACCTATTATGTCGTATCAACATAAACGGTTAATTAAATTAATCTTTTCTGTTGTATGCCATCTATATTGTCCTTTCTCACACATTAACACTAAGCATACACACCATTACAAATACATTTAAACCCATTTAACTAAGTTATATAATAACAAAATAAACATTAAGTAAAATAAAACTCTTGCCATGCATTCTGAATAAATTTACAAAAAGTTGACCAGAAGGTGTTCTCCCAGGTTCTGCTGTGTTGTGTAGTGTAGTCGTCCGTGTCCTAGAGTCGTCTGTTATGATGTATGATGTTTGTATGTCTGTATGATGTTCATCAAATAAAATACCAACAATACTTAGGTAGGTCTAGCAAGGACCTTATAGAGAACGGTGAAAAAACCAAGTCTTCTAGTAACTAAAATTATAAGAGTTAAATTCGTACGTTTTGCTATCAATTTGTAATTGATCACTTTTATGGTCAGTCTTTTGAGTGGGTCTTTTGGTGGCTTGTTATGGATAAACATATAAAGATGTATCAAAACGAAAAGATAAAGTGTATAAATATTGGGAGTGAAAGTGCATGAAATATGCGAATGTGTACTATAGATAGCGTAAAATAAGAGTGTTTATCTTATGGTACACATTTTAGTACGCTTACTTTAAAGCAAGCTAGTTCAGAGTTTGAACGTACTTAATGGAAGGAAATGAAACATTTTTTTATTAATTAATCAAGTTACAATTCAATTTAACAATATTATGTTATCATTGAAGATGCGTGAAAAATAATGGTGCAAATGCAACATAACCTAAAACTTATTTCATTAAATAGATTTTATAAACCTATGTATGTGCTGTAGGCTTATAAATAAACTACGGATACTTTTTAATTCATTATGAAACTTGTATTTTATATATAGGTAATCAGTTTTAAAAAATATACAAGCTGCATTTCGCCAACAGAATCCGTAATACTATCACAGATATAGAAGCGTACACATTGAACCGAATCCAAAATGTATGCTATTCCCAAAGTGTAAACATCTTTTACAATATCCAATAGAAAACAGGCGTGATCAGCTGTTTTCGTCTGCGAGTGTATTTGAAAGCTATTTCCTCTCCTGCAGGAAGCAATGCAATTTTATCCGCCAGAGTGGTACGCGATATATCGTAAAGGCAGTTTGTTTACGATATCGATATCTCGATGCTGCTCTTGCATTGGGCGCAGTCGACTGCATTTTACTTAGGATTCGTATACATTTTATCGTTTCCGATTTTTAGTAAAGAGAACAAAATTCTGTAAGAGTATTCCGAGAGCTTCCTAGAATGGTACTATCGTGTTATAGTTTCTAGACTGGAAATAAATGGTTTAAAAAACGTTTACGATGGAAACTGTAAACGTATACGAAGACAAGGCGGATAAATTATTGTGTTTATTGATTTTACATTTATTTTTGTGTTTCTAAGTTTTTTCCATAAGTTTTTGCACTCTCCGTGTGGAAATATTTATAACATTTACTTTTTACTCAATTCAATTTTAAACGAAAACATCGCGGGTACGTAGATGAAATGATATTGAAGTGCATGAAAAGTTTCCTTTCAACACGTTCACTGCTACGCAAATTTCGTATTTCCTATGCTAGGAGCTGCCCTTTTATTTTTTATAGTTATAGTCTAAATGAGTAAAAATTAATTTATTTTTTATTTTTGAAACTTTATACGTAATAAACACTAATATTTTAAAGCACATAGGCGTAAAATTAGCAATACAATGTGTAGAAAATACTCAAAATACGGGGGTTGGCGTGCGAAGCACACAATGCATTGTGTGTTAAAATACTCCCAACAAGGGTGTTGGCATGCGAAGCACGTAATGTATTGTGCATTAAAAATACTCCCAATAGGGGGATTAGCGTGCGAAGCACACATTGCATTGCGTATTAAAATTCTCTTAATAGGGGGGTTAGCGTGCGAAGCATTCAATGCATTGTGGAATGAAAATACTCCCAATAAGGGGGTTGACGTGTGAAGCACGCAATGCATTGTGTTTTGAAAATACTTTCAACAAAGGGGTGGGCATGCGAAGCACGCCATGCATTTATTTATTTACTGTATTTATTTATTGCTCACATCTTTCAACCTTAATCAACTTCGTGGCTCAGCTTTCCAGCCATTTAGCCTTATATATTATCCCTTTCCCATAGCAAAATAACATTTCTTAAAATAACTAATAACATCACAACAAAACTTAATTAACTTAATAACTTAATTTAACAACTAATTCACTTCACACAATTTAACGATTTCTATAAATAAATTATACACATATTAACAATTTTAAATAATTTTATAAATAATAATTATGTACAAACGACAACATTTATCCATACCGTTATCCGCTAACTTATCCACCTCATTCCATTTCTTTCTAATTATCGCCATGAACAACCCTACGTCCTTTAGAACCTTATCGTCATTGCTTCTACCAATAAATAAATAATTATTCTCCTTAGGCATCCATGATTTTAAATGATTGCCAATTAATTTATAACGTAATTTTTTTAATTTGTTGCAATTTAGTAATAAATGTTGTGCTGAAATATTACCCCCACATAGTCGGCATGCTTTCCCTTCCACATTCCCTCCCCTTAGCTTCCAAACTCCCATCCTCCACCAAGCTATTCGGGGGAATATTTTGAATATGAGGGGTCTCTCTCTCTTTCCCATATTCAAATACTTTGCCCTCCCAAAATCTCCCATTACTTTAACAAAATTTTCCAGCGACGATTTTTCCCACATTTGAGTTGCCAAAGTTTGTGTCTCTATATTTGTAAATTTATTCTTAATCTGCTTTTTTATTAATTTTATTTTTATATCAGAATTTTGCAATATCCATTCGAGGCCTATTTCCTCCATCTTTTTCTCTAATTTCCCTAACCAAAGCGTGCTTTTTAGCTCAATTTGATATTGGAAGCATATCTGTTGTAAAACTCCACATTTCCCGTCCCTTAGCTTAACCCATAACTCCATACTCTTAACTAATAAATCAGCCTGAACCGGAAGAATGAATAGTTCCCATCTCGCGGCACAATTAGCAGCGCTTCTAGGCACATTCATCACAGCCTTAGCAAAATCATTTTGAATTGTTTCCAGCTCCCTAACATTAGTTTCGCAACTCCGTATTTCCCCTCCATATAAATACACCGATTTTACTAAAGAATTAAATAGGTTTTTCAATAGCGCCAAACTTATATTTGGTAATTTTTTTATTATTTTATTCATTGTTATAAACGCTGTCTTACCCTTTCCCTTTGCCATAGTTATATGATGGTTCCAAGCGCCATTGCTACTTAGCCAAAACCCTAAATATTTTGTTTGTTTACCTACTTTCATTTCTTGACCCCCATAGTGCCATCGTTCTGCTCTCGCTGGTTTCCCCTTTTTTTGAAAACTACTATTTGGCTTTTCTCTACATTTACTTTTAAACCCCACGATTTACAATAATTTCCCAGTACACTTAGACCCCTCTGCAAACACACTACTGACATCGAAGGTATAACAACATCATCAGCAAATAGCAGAATGGGTATCTCCATTCCCTTTATAGACTGAGGGTGCGTGCCACTCTCAAGAATATCTTCTGCTCGATCATCTATAAACAATAAAAATAATATAGGCGATATTGTGCATCCTTGCCTAACCCCAACTTTACTTTCAATTTTCCCGCTTGTTGACCCCTGTGTTGACCTAATATTTAACTCTACACTTTCATATATATTAATTAGTTTGTTAATCATACTCGCCGACATCCCTTTCCGTTTTAGTTTATGCCACATTGCCATACGAGATATTCTGTCAAATGCCTTCTCAAAGTCAATAAATGCAGTATACAGTTTCCCTCTTTTTCGTTTTAATGATTTCTCTATTATAGTTTGTAAAACAAACACATTATGAGCCGTGCTTCTCCCCGCCCTAAACCGAGCTTGGTATGGTGAAATTTTGCTATAGACCTCAGCCCATTTGGTAATTCTGGACGCCATTATTTTTGTGTACACTTTGCTTAAGCTAGGCAAAAGATTTATACCTCTATAATTCTCCGGTTTATTAATACTCCCTTTATTTTTATAAATTGGACACAACAACCCGCTTCTTCAAACACTCGGAAATTTATTTTCACCGAAACTGTTAAATAGTTTCAATAACATATCTAAGTTTTCGTCAGAAGATGCGAACTCTTTCCACGCCTCGGCCGGTAAACCGTCAACGCCTGCTGTTTTTTTTCGATTTTAGCTTTTTACATGCATCTTTAATCTCCCGTTTTGATATAATATCGTCTAATACCGGTATGACTACAGGTAATCTACCATCTAAGTTTAATTCGCTTACCGTACTTTCCCAAGTATCTGCCCCCCCCCCCTAATAAATTAGAAAAATATCTTATCCAATCGAGCCCGGAGATATTATCTGGTTTATAGTTTTTCTTTCCGCAATACGTTTCAATAATTCCCATACCTTAGAAGGATAATTTTCAGCTATCGCCGAATTAATAACAGCTGATTGTTTATCTCGCCAAATATTTTTTGCTCGAGTGAATTCACCTTTGTACTTCCTCCGTTGCTGAGATAAGTTATCTTTATTATAAAATGTTTTGGACTTTAGAAACTTACGTAATGCCGTATTTACATTTTGTCTAGCCTGAGCACACTCAGAATTGAACCATTCACCCGTGTTATCACTTCGCCCTCTCTTCCCCCTCTCATAGCAATGCATTCCTCTACAAGCCCTTCTTATCAGTTTATATAGAATATCGACTGCC
The DNA here is from genome assembly GCA_018207615.1 of Philaenus spumarius. Classification (NCBI taxonomy): domain Eukaryota; kingdom Metazoa; phylum Arthropoda; class Insecta; order Hemiptera; family Aphrophoridae; genus Philaenus; species Philaenus spumarius. The sequence goes on from JAGFPH010000847.1 coordinate 145,216, forward strand.
TGATCATTAAATTTACATCTATATAATAATGAATCCCTACTTTGAACAAACTAGCGATATTGTCGTTAGTATTACATACAAATTCCTGTTTAAGTAAATGATTCCATTTAAAACATCTCACACCACTATTTGTCTCTTTTGAGCTTATTTGACTATTTTGCATATATTTAGGACATGTAATAGACAATACCAGAGACAGAGGTAGGTGCCAACATTTCCAACCAACATTTCCGATACCAGCATATAATCTATAACACTACACCCATTATTAGAAACATATGTAAACCCTCTACTTTCTTTTCCCCATTTACCATTAACTATACCTAAATCTAACGTTTCACATAAATACATCAAATCTCCCCCATATTTATTTATACCTTTATCTTCACTAACCCTGTTTTTATACGCAAAATTTGTATTTTCCTCCCAATTATACAATCCTACGTCATTAACTCCTACTCTAGCATTAGCGTCACCCATTACTAATATATCGGCTTGTGGAAACTTCCATTTTATGTCACATATCTCCTCGGCAAGGTCTGCAAAAAAGTTTAAATTTCTATATTTTGAATTTATTGGTGGATTATACATTGTAGAAATGCAAAGATCAATACTTTTATTATTATTCCAATCAATTGCTAACCAAATAACATTATTGAGTTTATTATTTACTAAAGTTATATTACATTGTAACTCATTTTTGCATGCAACAAGTACACCTCCAGGATTCCTACCTCTGCCCCTTTCCTTTTCAATTACCTTCTGAAAACACTGAAACCCCTGAATGCTAAACTTGTCTTCTCCTAACCATGTTTCACACAATCCTATAATATCAAAACTATTTATAAAATTTCTGACACAAACATTACTTATCTTACTTGCTAAACCCTCAATATTCACACAACCAATAGAAACTGTGTACCTCGCACTTCCCGTATCCTATTTCACCACTTCCAAGTTCATTGCAGCTGCCCTGGCTCTGGTCACTCTCGATGTCGTCAGCCAATCTCGCAGTCCTCTTGCAGTTGATTTCCTGGGTTCTGCTTCTAACAGGCTCTCTTCCGCTGTAGTGATAACGTGGCTCCCCTGTGGTGGAGTACTCTCCGAAATATCGTCGTTCACACGCTGGTAAGTAGTTGGATTAACTGCCACCGGACTCCTACTGCTCCTACTGCGGCCGTGACTACTGCTCTCCTGGTTTCGTGGTGCTTGCCTAATCTTAAGTTCTTGTAGCGTATATTGCCTTCCGTCTGCGATGAGTTTATCGAAGCGCAATGATGCTCTATGACCTTCAGACTTAGCATTCATCCTGTAAATCTTTAATTCGTTTCTTATTTCTCGCACTCTCTCACTAAAATCTTCAGAAATACTAATTTTTGTGCCTGCAAGCTTTCTTGATTCCCATTTTCTTTTTATAGTTATTAAATTTTACAATAATCGGCCGATCTCTTTGCCCCTTCCTACCTACCCTATGAGCTCTCTCAATATCGTAATAGTCTATGTTTATTTTCATTCTATTTATCATTACATCAACAACAATCTTTTCTGATTCCTCCCATGATTCCCTCTTGCACATTGTAAAACACTAAATTTGACCGCCTGTTAACGTTTTCCAACCGATCAACCTTATCGAGTAACCCTTCTCGTTGTTCCTTTAACTGTGCACACTCGGCCTTTAATTCATTTATTTCTTCTTTAAAAACTGTTATATCATTCGATAAACTGCTAACAGATTCTTTAATAATTTTAATATCGTCTTTTATTACATCAAAACAATTCAATTTCTCCCAGATTTAATTTAATGTCCTTTCTCCTCCTTCAGGTCCCGGATTTAGTTCGACACCCCCAATAACTAACAAAATACTGCATAGCAGCATAAAGAAAAACTTCAAGTTATAATCCTCACTGGTTTTCCATGGATAACACACATGTCGGCGAACTACACTAAACATGCCTATACGCGCACGGTAGATAGCTACGTCTACGCACATAACGTTGATAACAGCACAACCTTTCTGACCAAAGTCTGGTGAGCAATTGAAGCAAGTGAAGCACGCCATGCATTGTGTATTGAAAATACTCCCAATACTGGGATTGGCGTGCGAAACACGCAATGTATTGTGTATTGAAAAATCTCTTATTATGGGGGTTACCGTGCGCAGCACGAAGTGAATTGTGTATTGAAAATACTCCTAATAAGGGGATTTTCGAAGCACGCAATGTGTACCAATCTTACAAAAAGAATAATTAAGGGAACGGAAGCAATACTGGGCCACATAGATTGGTACTGTTCAAGACTTACCTTAGAATTTAAATATCACCAAAAGTAGGAATATTTCAGCTTATCTCTTACAATGCACAGGATACCTAAAGGTTACCTCAATAAACCATAGAAATATGTATAATTTTAGGTTTATTAACCAAGTTAAATAAAAGTTTATACGCCCTTAATACAAAAAGATAATTAACATGCCCTTAATACAAAAAAGATTGAGATTTAAAAAAAAGAAAACGTATATATTTTATTAAATTTAATTTAAAAACCCTTCCCAAAAATAAAATTCAAAAAACCCTCCCTTTTAATAATAATTACAGAATTTATACAGAAGATTTACAAGTTACAAAGTTTTAACATGAAGTACCATGGATTTGTTTTAAGAAAAAAATATATATTTGTCGTTGGCCAACTCTAAAAGGTAATTATAAATAATTAAATCAATAGACAAAATTAATTATGAGACGTCTCTCTATATATAAAAAAAAAGGTGTAAAATTTCTAATATGCAGCCCTTAGGGCTAAGGTCCGAAATGTGCTAGCTTGCTCCTCCCAAATTATTTAATACTAACATATCCTAAGTAGTACACATATGCAAAAATTACTTTCAAAATACAGCCTATTTAACACTTAACATAAAAGAAAAGAACAAATGCAGATAGTTCTCATTTTAAATTAACTTCTGTCTCTAATTAAAACTCAGTAGAAATATTTTGATTATGTATTCAATTTTCAGTTGCAAGGTAGGCCTTTTCTAATTGTAGTAGTTGCAGGTTATCTCATTGCATTAAACATCCCCTGCAGTTGGACCAGTTTAACTGTATAACACAGATAACAATTTCCTTTTTAGAAAACTTGCAGTTATTTAAATAAGCATAAAATGATAGTTCTTTGAGTTGGCTGTTTTATTGAATTTTGTAGCACAAATAGCAAATTGCTACATAGATTGTGATTGTTAATATAACATGCGTAATGTTGCATAACACTGTCTGTACATGTTAGGTAAGCCACATGGTAACATAAAAGAAATGTTAACGTTTAGTTACATATCAGCATATATTTTGCTTATAGCTTATTAAAAGTTTTCAATATCTGTTACACTGTAGACATACTACACAGTTATAGTTAATTAATGCATAACACTTTAGGCTTGCTTGTGGAAATATGTTTAGGCTTTAACAATAACAAAAATGATATCGGCTTTATAGTTTTTTGTAGGCTGTAAGATTTACATTTAAAATTTAGGCTGTAAGAATTACATTTAAGTTTAGGCTGTTGTAAAAAAGAAATACATAGGTTTCTCTAATAAATTGAACAAAATGAGTTAGGAAGTTGTACATGAAGCAAAAGTGGAAATAACCTAATTAAGTTTTACAAGTAATATTTTATAATTATTAAGGTAAAGCTAAAATATTCTACCTGGTATGCGGAAAACAAAAGGTTTAGAAGTAATTCATGTTCTTCAGCGACACACGTTACCCCGATCAAATTATTTAAAGTTTAGTAACATCACTACCACTTGGCAGCGTCTAAAAGTTTTCGTTCGTAACGGTCTAATGGCCGACCTACTAGTACAAACTTATGACCAAGCAATTTTTACTTGACGAGATAAAGAGACAGCTGATCGGTTGCAAGATGCTATGGCATTCTAAAGTAGTGTTACGGCTTCAGATACCGTACGGAGTCGACATCTGGCGGAGAAAAGGATAACTATTTGGGGACTGGGTGAAGGTTAAATGATAGAAAGGTTGTAAATGTCGATAGACGTTACATCTCTCCCCCCCCCCGAAACGACTGCGTCGGAAAAGAAAAAAAAATTTTGAACTAAACAGGCCAAATTAAGTCAAGCAGAGCAGGTCAATCGAAAGAAATTCGCTTGATTACATAAAAAAAAATATATGAAAATGACTTACAACTAACCATTAATAACCAACTGGTCAATATACCTCCACCGAAAATACACAACACTCAAAAACAACAAGAACAAACATTATATAACTATAGTGGACTCGCTGTGTCCTTAAAGAAAAATAAGGTGCTCGAAAGCACTTATTAATCGTCTAATCTCTAGGATCGGAAGGTGATCAGTCTTCGGACCTTGCAAGATAGACTAAATGATGCATGACATGTCATGTCTAACGACAATATTTATTTGAAAGATTCCGGCGCCGGGAAATATATGTCATGTCAAGGATACCTAATAACCTTCGAGATGGCCAATCTCCTGGTTTAATGTCGAGTCCGATTACACTTGTTTTCAAGTGATAGTGTGTAAAACATTACACAGCAACAAAAACACAAAATAATACCTATAATAGGTTCAGGTGGGGTAAACGCACTTAGCGCAGTTAGCTGAAACAGGATAGCGATTAGAAAAATGACTGATGGGGTCTGTAGGTACTAGGTGAGGCTTCAGTTGTTCAACATGGGCCTTTTTGATGAAATTTCTGGAATGCTGGAAAGATAGGGCAACTGTAACTGGGGTTAGAAAATCGATAATACGAAAGGGCCCTGACCACCTGGGCATCAGCTTGGCGGCCCTCTTATCTATTGCGGAGCTCAGATTGTGCGTCTTACACCACACTAGATCGCCAATCTTGAATTGATGAGGTCTACGGTTCTTATTGTAGACGCGCTCAGACTTTTGATGGGCTCGAAGAATGTTGTTTTTGGCATTACGCCAGATTTGATGAGGGTCGGAATGGTCCCTGGGAAGCAGGTCGTCGATATTCCAGGTTAAGCTGAGCGGGGTGTTGGGCATGAAGTTAAAAATGATTTTAAAGGGAGAAGTTTTTAAGGTCTCGTGGGTTGCGAAATTGAAAGCTAATTGTAGCCATGATAAGGATTTGTCCCAAGAAGTTTGGTTGTTGGAATGATAGGCAATTAAGGCGGCTTTAAGGTTTCTGTTCAGACGTTCCGCATTGTTCGGTTGGGGATGGTAAGGTGACAAGGTAGCGTGCTTGATACCACGAGTGAAGCAGTAGTTACGGAACGAATGCGATGTAAAACAGGTAGCATTGTCAGAGATCAAGATCTTAGGAAAACCAAAATGCTGGAAAATGTTTTGGCTTAAGGCCTTAATGGTGTTGAAAGAGGTGGCGTCTCTGACAGGGCAAAGCCAGGTGAATTTAGAGAACTGGTCCACAGCGACCAGTATCATGGTGTTGCCTTGCGCCGTTCGTGGTAGTTTACCAACGTAGTCAATGTGGATTTTCTCCATAGGACGGGTTGGGACAATCGATGACAAATAGCCTAGTTTGCTATTTTGAGCGGGCTTGCTCACTGCACATGTTGCGCAACTTCTAACCTTCTGGGTGACATCCTTTACGAGTGAAGGCCAGAAGAAAAACTCACTCACTTTAAATTTGGTCTTGAAAATACCTAAGTGACCTCCTACTGGGGAATCGTGATAATAATTAATGATTAGGTCCACTAGTGATCTGGGTACGCAAATTTTGATAGGGATACCTTTATGATTCTTAAGGCAAAGGGTCCCTTTATTTAGACAATATCTGCTAGAAGATGCACCAGCTTCTAGATCTGAAATAATGGGACTTAAAATGTCATCAGCGCGCTGTTGAGCGCTAATGTCCTGGAAGGCTAAAGGGAAATTAGTTAAAAGGCTATTGCAGACTATGGTGTTCTCAGAAGGAGACGGTTGTTCCGGTTGCTTTTCTAGCTCAAACATCCTAGAAAGTGAATCTGCGATTACATTTTGGGTGCCCCTAATATGTGCCACTTGAAATTTCAAAGAAGTTAATTTGGCTATCCACCGTCCCATTTTGCCTAATTGTCTAGGACGGGCAAGTAGCCATGAAAGGGCCTGGTTATCAGTTTCTAAGAGAAACTCGCGATGCTCGAGGTACTGTCTAAATTTCTCTACTCCAAAGATTACGGCCAGACATTCTGACTCATACGCAGAAGAGGCTTTTCTTTCCGCAGGTGTTAAGGTGCGGGAAGCATAGGCAATAGGTTGACGAGAACCGTCAATTTCTTGGAGTAGGACTGCTCCTAAAGCGCACGAACTCGCGTCCGTTTGAAGGACAAAAGGTTTGTCGAAATTAGCCATACGAAGTACGGGAGGTTGCGCAATGGCATTACGCAGATATTCGAAAGCAAGTTGTTGCTCAGTGTTCCAAACGAACTTTTGTCCTTTTCGCCGGAGCAGATTCAGAGGAGCGGCGTGTTCAGCGAAGTTTGGGATAAACTTAGAAAAAAAATTGACCATACCAATAAAGCGTGACACAGCTTTTGGATTGGTGGGTTTAGGA
>JAGFPH010000847.1:171481-194856 GCA_018207615.1 Philaenus spumarius
AAACTAGTTTTATTTGTACAACATTAAATATGTTATAGCATTAGGGTAAAAAAAACTAGTTGTTATCTATACAACATTAAATATGCTATAGCGTTAGGGTAAAAACTAGGTTTATTTGTAAAACATTAAATATGTTCTAATATTAGGGTAAAAACTAGTTTTATTTGAACAACATTAAACATGTTCTAGCATTATGGTAAAAACTAGTTTTATTCGTACAACGTTAAATATGTTCTAGTATTAGGGTAAAAACCAGTTTTATTTGTACAACATTAAATATGTTCTAGCATTAGGATAAAAACTATTTTTATTTGTAAAACATTAGATATGTTCCAGCATTAAGGTAAAAAAGCTAGTTTTATTTTCACAACATTATATATGTTCTAGCATTAGGGTAAAAACTAGTTTTATTTGTTCAACATTAAATATGTTCTAGCATTAGGGTAAAAATTAGTTTTTTTTTTGTACAACATTAAATATGTTCTAGCATTAGAGTAAAAAACTAGTTTTATTTGTACAACATTAAAAAATATGTTCTAGCATTCGGGTACAAAAACTAGCAACGTATTATAAGGTAGCACTGAAATTCGAAATAATCTCTCATGCACAAGTTGTACTTATAATAAGTAATTATAAATCTCGATTCACACTCAACTCAGCTTTCCATCGGAGCCAGCAGCGTTATGCAATTTAACACTTTTACCCGTCGAAAGACCAGTTCACAAGTAGACTAATCAACGTAATACCGGCCGAGCGTATATAATACCCGGCACAGAAATATATAATTACCCAGTTTGCGGGAGCAATAATTATTTTAATGAAAAGTGACAAAAGTACAATATAAATCGCTAAGTACGCCTTTAATAATTAATAATTTTATGTAACTCTGTGTGCGGTGGTCGACAATAATTATACAATCGCGTGGTTTATATTTCAGCGTCCCCACCCATAAAGTTTTAACGCGCGCAATAAAGTTTGTACGGTCGCGGCGAGAGGACCGAGTCCGTTAGCGTTTCAAATCGATGGAAACTTAATCGCTCCGTTTTAATGGTTATCGCCATTATACCGAGATTTAGTGTTATTAGTGTGGCACTGGTTGTTGACTTGATTTCAACTAATTTCAAGTTGGATGTTCAATCCCCTCCGGGCCACTTCTTGGGCCATTAAGTATTGATGATAGATTTGTAATGATGTGTAATGGCGAAACGTGCGTTCAAGGTCGATGCTTTGATGGCGGAACGGAAATTGCGGTACAAATTCGAAGGACTAGTTTGCGTTTATGACTAGTTTTGCGTACAGTCGTTTCCCGGTAAAAGTGTAGGTTTGATAAATGAGGGTAGAGTTTCGACTCGGCGTAAATGTTGTGTAGGTCGTTCGAAAGGAAAACCACGGTAGAGAATTCCAGCAAGAACTGCAGTCCCCGAAAAAGGAGCCTCCACCGGACGTCCTTGAAATTCAGTAATACATCTTTGAGAAGAATGTTTAAAAGTCTTGGTAGATTTCCGGGTAGAATACAAACTGGTCTAACTTCCAATAGAGTAGTTTATTGCGCCCCGGGAAAACTCTGGGTTCCTACAAAATGTCAAACGGTTCTTTTGGTCCCCAATTTGGCAGGCTCGGCAGGAGTGGACAAATATTTCTGGGTTGACCGCAGCTCTCCAAGCGGCAGAGCAGTACACTACTGGCATTGAGTTTGTGCGCGTTTCATTCTTCCGCTAGCAAATATAGGGCACGTTCATAAATGTGAAAAACACTGGGTTCACTGTAAACGTATTGAAATGCGATTGCGTGACAATGTATGCGAGTGTGTGTTCTTAAACACAGATTTCTCTCACACGTATATATTATCTTTACGGATTTACGGATATATTATCTTTCTGGTATTCCTCAGCGAGCAACAAGTTGATGAGATAACCACCAGAGTGCAGGCTAAACACGAGGCCAACGGCCGGGATGCAAACTCTGTCCGCTCCGAGCGAAGTGAAGCAGACTGATATCCTAGACCGGAAGTTCGAGGTTCAAATATTTAAAGCGAGTTATTATGCTGCGAGCGGAACGAAGCAGCGCGTGAGCCGGGATTGGAGGCTGAGGTGCAAACAAGTTCTACTTATACAGGGTGACAATTAAGTCTTCGGACGGTTTAATATTTCGTATGTAAGGAAAATTTTAAGGTAGATGTGATTGAGGTACCTACTCTATGTAAAAATCACATATATTATTTCTCAAGGCCATTTTTTTGTCAGTATGCCATAACTTCTTTAATACATCATCAAATTACATGAATGAGGCATCATTTTAAAGCTTTCCTTAACCGCTACGTCGGAAAAATATACAAAATACAATTATACGAAAAAATACAATTTTCCTGGCGTTGGCAACACTGATGATAACAATACCCAGCTGGAGAGCTGCCGTTACGCCACTACATTGCTATATGACGCACTAAATACGCACTATACGATACTAAATACACGGTGTGTACTTTAATTAAGTGGGACTTAAGTAGGTTAGAATGCGAATGCTTCGCACCGGTCAGCTAGTACTATTTTATAAAGATTTCAAAAACTTTATCCGCCATTTTGAATGTAACTTTGTTTTTTTTAAATAGGAAGGTGGTCATGTGATACATCATTTCAATGTAGAATTTAAAGAAAAAACCAACGGTGAAATTTTCACATCCATATCTTTAACCGTTTAAAAATGGCGGCCAAAAAACAACGAAATCGTGTTTTCCAATTTTGCCCCATTTTGCTGTACTATTTTTGTTTTAATATTAATTATTATTCTTTTTAGACTTAAAATTAAATAAGCTTTCAAATGATGTGCCACGCAACAATGTTTGGGAGTATTTAAAATTTTTGAGTTACAGCCATTTTCATTTTTTTATAATTGATTTCGAGTCGTTTAACCAAATATCGTTGCGTGGCATATCATTTGAAAGCTTATTTAATTCTGAATCCAAAAAGAATAGTAATAAATATTAAAACAAAAATAGTACAGCAAAATCGGAAAAAACGATTTCGTTGTTTTTTGGTCGCCATTTTTAAACGGTTAAAGATATGGATGTGCAAATTTCACCTTTGGTCTTTCCTTGAAATTCTACATCGAAATGATGTATCACATGACCACCTTCCTATTTAAAAAAAACAAAGTTACATTCAAAATGGCGGATAAATTTGTTGAAATCTTAATAAAATAGTATTTTTATAAAGAGTAAGTACCTCGATCACATCTACCTTAAATTTTTCCTTATATACGAAATATTAAACCGTCCGAAGACTTAATTGTCACCCTGTATATTTTGTACATGCAGGCAACTATTCGTCTTCGTGAGTAGACCAATTTCTCAAATAGTTGGTCAAAAACCTTGAATCATATAAACTTAAGTTTGGAAATTCGCTCAACTCACGTCAGCGGTTCAGCTGCGTGGTCGAGTTATTATAAACGATGCATTTTTTGATTTGTAACTAATTAATCTGCGTGTGATTTTTCACGGGAGCTTACTGTTTCTTTGTAAGCAGTATTTAATTGGCTAAGTCTCTAACACTGTTTGCAATCGCTAAAAGAATAGATTCATGGTCCATAACACGAAAGCGCTCTACATATTAAGCTTGCGTGTCGAAAGGAAAGTGAGTGCGTTATTTATTAATAAAATCCTCCAATAAGCGCTTATTGATTTATTTATACTTGACGTAACCACTCTCGTGCCGGTAATAAGCGGCTGATATTTTTTCGACATTTTCTAACTTTTCCCGAACGTTATTATAAATAATTGATTCGGTTCTGTTCTGGGAACAGTTTTAGCGTTGCGTTTTCTAAACACATGGCGATTCCGAAAACGAATTATTTATTTTGAATTGAGTTATTATTTAGAGGTGCTTTAAAAAATTCCGTGCAAGAGAAAAAAATGGAGACTATACAGTAGCACAGTTATCCAGGTTGTAATTATATAGTTTTATTATTGTAGCTCGTGCATCACTGAAGATGACGACATTGTCGTAGAAACGCGTTAAGTAATAAACGTATTCGTTGTGAGATCCTGTGGTTATGTTGTACTCTACCAAGTTTAGACACTTCTTGTTTTTTAACTGAGTCCTAGTGTCCCAAATGGCAAATATTTTTTGAGGGCTTGGCTTGTCGTTTTTAAAGAAATTTATAATGTTAACATTTAGAATGAAAAACGATTTCGACCCACTTGTCAAGATGTCTGCTTTAAACGTACATTTTGGTTTCTATACACTATCACGTTCCTATATACTTTTTTTAGCAATGCCTAATTTGAGCATTCCCACATTAAAAATACAAAAATTTCGGGGGAAAAAGAGTGCATGTTGATAAAATTTTAAATGGTGATGTAGGTTGTACGGGATACAAAATATAAAGAAATTTCTTGTAGCCTATTTTAAATATACAACCACTTCAAAATAGCGGCCGAAAACAGATTGTTTATGTTTTGTTTGGGCTTTTTTGCCGAAAAGTGCAAGCTCAAGAAGAATATAAATAAATGTACACTATTCATTATATTTTTAACACTAATCACGTAAGCTGACAGTGCTTTCAAATCCACCAACATTAAACATAAATTCCAATTTACAGTGTTTCCAACTCTATCAACAATAAAAACGAAAGCTGACAGTGTTCCTATCTCAACATTAATCCCGAAAGCTTACTAACAATAAGGAAACAAATGTTTCTACCAATTACGAAAGCTGACGGTACTACCAGATCTAATAACAATTATTACGAAAGTGTAATGACAACATTGCCAAATCTGTCAATACTGATCACGAAAGCTGACAGTGCTACCACACCTATCAACATTAACCACAAAAGCTGACAATGTTGCTATTTCAACATTGTTGAAAGCTTACTGACAATCCTAACAGATCTGTTGGTACCCAATTAGAAAAGCTAACATTACTATCAGATTTAAAAAAAAACATAATCACGGAAGTGTATTGAAACTATTGCCAAAACTGTCAACATTAATCACTAAAGCTAACTGACATTGTTGGCAGAACACTCACCATTATTCTTAACCACTACAGCAAATTAGTTGTTTTACCAGATTTATCAACATTAATCATAAAAGCTATCTGAAAGTGTAACCAGATCCATCAACATTGATTTCGAAAGCTAACAACGGTTGCCAGTTATAAACCTAATGTACCAAAACTATATGACAATGTTACCAGAACATTTACCATTAGGCCCAATCACAACAGAAAATTAATAGTGTTACCAGATCTATCAACATTAATCATAAAAATTACCTGATAGTGTTGCCAGATCCGTCAACATTGATTATGAAAGCTAACTAACAGTGTTGCCAAGTTATCAACATAATGCACGAAAGTTATATGACAATGTTGCCAGAACACTCACCATTAGGCCTAATCGTGAAAGAAAATTAATAGTGTTGCCAGATTTATTAATTAATTACAAAAGCTACCTGACAGTGTTGCCAGATCCATAAACATTGATTATGAAAGCTAACTGACAGTGTTGCCAGTTATCAACATAAATCACGAACGCTAACTGTCACTGTTGCCAGATCCATCATCATTGATTTCAAAAGCTAACTGACATGTTACCAATTTTCAACATAAATTACAAACGCTAACTGTCAGTGATGCCAGATCCATCAACATTGATTTCGAAAGCTAACTGACAGTGTTGCCAGTTATCAACATAAATCACGAACGCTAACTGTCAGTGTTGCCAGATCCATCAACATTGATTTCGAAAGCTAACTGACATGTTGCCAGTCATCAACATTGATTATGAAAGCTAATTGACAGTGTTGCCAGTCATCAACATAAATTACAAACGCTAACTGTCAGTGTTGCCAGATCCGTCAACATTGATTTCGAAAGCTAACTGACATGTTACCAGTTTTCAACATAAATTACAAAAGCTAACTATCAGTGTTGCCAGATTCATCAACATTGATTATGAAAACTAACTGACAGTGTTGCCATTTATCATTATAAATCACAAACGCTAACGGTCAGTGCTGCCAGATCCATCAACATTGATTTCGAAAGCTAACTAACATGTTACCAGTTTTCAACATAAATCACGAACGCTAACTGTCAGTGCTGCCAGATCCATCAACATTGATTTCGAAAGCTAACTGACATGTTAATAGTTTTCAACATAAATCACGAACGCTAACTGTCAGTGTTGCTAGATCCATCAACATTGATTTCGAAAGCTAACTGACATGTTACCAGTTTTCAACATAAATTACGAACGCTAATTGTCAGTGTTGCCAGATCCATCAACATTGATTATGAAAGCTAACCGACAGTGTTGATAATGATCAACATAAATCACGAACGCTAACTGTCAATGTTTGCACACACTTGATTTTTACCCGCGGCTAAGCTATGTTCTATTATAATATCTCATTCTTCTCTACATTACAATATATTAAATACATCTAACGGTTTTACATAAAATTTCACACGTGTCGAATTTTAGAGTGTCGCCCATGGTTGAATAATATTCTATTATAAACAATTATGTTCAAAACATACATCTCGCACTGTTTATATGTAAATATAGCATGTATTTAGAGTACAAGGAAATATTGTGTGCGTTCAGTAAAACAAAGGGAACAAAACTCAATAAATGGCAAAGCGTAGGCAAATAGGGCGCATCAGTTTCGTTGCCCTCAGGGTCGGGATGGATCATGTTTCCTTTAGTTAAACAAGAGTAAACGAATAATGTAATATTGAATTCGTATAGTGGGGAAAAAATTACATCCGATTCGAAAAAAATGTTTGCTCGCTACAGTTAACAAATAATAATAACAGTGCTTTTTAGATAGATTTTTAGCATAAATCCTGATTGATGTGCTCAGTTCTTACAGTTATATTTTGTGTATAATTAAACTGATAGACAATGGTCTTCAATGGTCTTAGCGAATTTCCATAGGAAAAATGTGCCATTGCAGTGGCCCTTATGATAAGACCCAAGGTCGGGAGTAGCAACTGAGTACCGATCATGGTCCGCAGAACGCATTTTTTGGTGTCATTAAAAATCATAGATATATATGTGTGTGTGTGTACATATGTATACATGTGTTCGCACTCTAGCGGCCGCATTTTAAGTCCGATTTGGTTCAAATTTGGTACACATGTTGGTTGTCTACGTCGCTCGGACGAGTTCGTTAGCCAAAACAATCCAACAATCGGAAGCAAGTTTTTTGACCGGAAGTAACTGTTTTTTTTAGATGTTTCCTACGAGAATGAATTTTTTTTTGAGTTTTTCTACAAATATTTATTCTGCACATTTTTGTTTTTTACGCGACCTTATAACTCGCTTGGTTCGCCCAAAATCGATCAAAACGTAAAATACCATAGAAGTACCCGGTTCAAAGCCATGAGGTGGATTCTACCGTGGGGTTAAGCACGCAATGCTTTGTGTATTGAATATACTTCTAATACGGAGGTTGGCGTGCGAAGCACGCAATGCATTGTGTATTGAAGATACTCCGAATATGCGGAATGGCGTGCGAACCATTTTTCAGCTATTCAGCACCGTCGTGAATAGACCTATTTCCCAAATTGTTGGTTCAAACCCTAAATTGGCCTAATTGTTGGGCCTGTAAATTTAATTTTAGAAATTTGCTCGACTCACGTCAGCGGTTCAGTTGCGTGGTCGAATTATTTTAATTACAACATATCACTGTTGGATTAAACTTCGTGCCAAGTTTGAACTCAATCGGTCTAACCGTTCTCTAGATATGAATTATTTTGTAAAAGAAACAAAATGGCAAATATCTGGAAAACGAAGCTTTTTTGGAAAACAATTTACTTTTCATTTTTTTTTTACAGACCCATAGAACCGTTTCCTGAATTGTTGTAATTCACTTACGGGTCACCATTTGTTCGTGAAAAATTCCCCGCCAATTACAGAACTGCAGATAGCCGTGTGCAACTCTTCCGAGCTACTATACAATTAACTTAGAATAAAATAAAACCAGTCATAAAACTTAGGGGAAGCATTTTAACGGTTTAAGTATTTAAACTATACATTACTCTTAAGTGAATCCGTCTCCACCGCAGAGCCAGTAGTCGCTTACATTAACATTAGCTTCGACTTAGTAATCGTTGTCCTCGTCGTCAGCACAGCACAGTGCAATTGTTTAAATAGAGGTTATGGACAGTTAAGCCGGTCCTAATCGTCCCCAGGTCGAAGTACAATTATACCCCGTCCTAATCCGCTTAGAGTCCTGACCCGTGATTGCAGTGGCTGAGCTTATTTACTTGCATCCGGTAGAACGGTTGCGAAGCTGACTGGCGACGCGACGATCGTGCGTGGCGGTTGCACGTTGTTCTTACGACTACATTTTTAGAGTTTTGAGTGTAAAACAACTTATTACTTGGAGAGATTGGAAAAGAGAGAGAGCGAACGGATGTTGTCTAGGAGGACAGGGAGAAAATGAGCGAAGGAATGAATTGGCGAAGAGCGAAAACTCAGAGAAAAAGAACAAGAAGGAGCAAGGCAGAATAAAAAAGGATAAAGTAGTGGCAAATAAAGATATATTGACAGAAAGAGTGGGATATAGAAGTGGGAGTAAATTAGATGTACCAAAATAAGGAGAGGAAAAGAGAAATTGCTAGAAGATAAGAAAGACAATGTTTTTCACTTGTAATTTAATTAATTTAACCATTGCTGAGGAAGCGTGTAAACAGGTAATTTATTACAAATTAAAAATAATAATTAATAACACCACTGTAGGCTGCAAAAAGAATTGAGATTGTTTTCAATGTCTCATGCGAGGTATTCAGTCTATTAATTCATAAATGCAGTAAAACCGTACAAGTGAGATAACATCGACCAATATCTGGAGGATCAGGATAGCTCAGTGGTAGAGTGTTGCCCCGGAAAGGCATAGGTCCTGGGTTCAAATCACGGTCTTGGTCCACGTTTTTTCACTTGTAATTTAATTAATAGGAAAGATACATGGGAAGAGAGAGGATGATAGACAGGGAGATGGACGGTGAGAAGAGAAAGAGGAGCAAGGCAGGATAAAAAAAGGATAAAGTAGTGGCAAATAAAGATATATTGACAGAAAGAGAGGGAGATAGAAGTGGGAGTAAATTAGATGTACCGAAATAAGGAGAGGAAAAGAGAAATTGCTAGAAGATAAGAAAGAGACATGGGAAGAGGATGATATACAGGGAAGATGGACGGTGAGAAGAGAAAGAGGCAGTGCACAAAGAGGAAGGATTATACATAGGTAGGGATGGGGTAAAGAAATGATAGTGATAAAGAGAGCGAAGTGGTGGACGAGGAAGAGGTCGAAAAGGAAGCATTTAGGAAACGGAGAGAGAAATGACTGTATAGCCTGTTGTTTAATAAAAGTTACAAAAATGTAGCTCTCCTTCAATTTGTACCACTTTTGTAATGATACAGTTCTGTTTTTAAAGAGCAAATGAATTATCGTCCTACATGATACCCAGACGGCCATGTTTATAATACACCAGTTAAAGTTTCAACAGAATCAGGTGAACAGTTTTTCAGCTAAAAACTGTGCACTTACTGCCTATGTATTTTATATCTATATCTATCAATACAATTTAAAAAAAATAAATTAGGCCATAAAAAATATAATTTTCCATTTCATACGCAAAGCTTAGCTGATGGTATACTCTCCACTTTGGCGAGCCTACAATGACCGTTTAAAATTATATTTTTTACTAGTCTAACGTTCTTTTTAATGTTTGTCTCCTTTTATATGTTATAATTAATAATTTGATTTTGCAATTTAATAGTTTAATTTAATTATGTATTAGTTTACTTTTGCAATTATGGTACTACCTTTTTATTTAAAACATAAAACGTGTTCAGTTACGTAGCCTACAGTGTAATATGCAAGCGTCTACTAGTTCCCTATGCTACGTATTAACACAGAACATTCGGCGCATGCGCGTAGACTGTCTATGACGTATGCGACGGAGAGAGTAGAAATGATTCTCTCTCTCCTTTTTCTCGCACTACGCGTAGGCAGGCGGAGTAGGCAGAT
The DNA here is from genome assembly GCA_018207615.1 of Philaenus spumarius. Classification (NCBI taxonomy): domain Eukaryota; kingdom Metazoa; phylum Arthropoda; class Insecta; order Hemiptera; family Aphrophoridae; genus Philaenus; species Philaenus spumarius. The sequence continues at coordinate 181,521 of JAGFPH010000847.1, forward strand.
TTTCCTACTCTTTCCTTTCAACTGTCGGTTGAAATCGGAAAAGGGTAAGCGTTTCACTTTTCGTCTGATCCAGAACAGTTCGTGAATAAATAAGTTTCACTTCAAAAATATAAAAATGAGTGAGAAAAGAGGATGGAAGATAGTCGGTTTGCGAATGAAGCATTTTTCTCCCCTAGTATAGCGTGAATTTACCTTTTCCTTTTTAAAATCGGTCACACAATTTGGGACTGAATTTACGGACATAAATTGTAATTGTAAATAAGAACGTTATCTCGGTGACCTGTCACTTTGCTTTTGATATCAGAGATGGAGTAAGGCCAGGTCAACTCGTCGAGAACGTGGTGTGTTTTACAAGTCGCAGTTTATAAGAACGTGTTTCCGCCGCTTAGGTAATTTGTTGGAACGCTTGTTCTGAACAGCTTCTTTCTGAATGAATTATAGGAACTCCGTGTCTTTCTCCTCTTACCGACGCCGACGCGTCATAATGTTTACACGACTGATTTACACGTCTGAAAAAGTAGATTTTAGACACTGTACTTGTCTTTACGAAAACATAACTTGAGGCTCTCCTACAGGTGAAGCGGGTAACCGTACGGCAAAATCCAAACGGCGAAGTCCGAACGAGCAACAAATAATTAGTTCTTGTTTCATTGTATTCAGTTTAAGAACTGTTTCCCATCACAAGGGAATAATGAATCGTGAATCAATTTTAGGGATAGAAAACCAAATAAAATTATCATGTTTGTTTAAACTGGCCTGTACAACCAAAATTTAACTTATTTTTTTTTAAATACGTCTGAAATTAAACTTTTTTGAAGTAAAAACTTCTTTTTTCTTGCTGAGCATATTGTGAGTTCCTGGTCAAGCTGGAATTCAGGGGAGTACTTAGGCAGATTTATCTGCTGAGGAAGCCACGCACTAACCTCATAGTGGAGTGTAAAATGTCATCCAACTTAGCTTCCATATTTAAGCAAGCCTTACTTAGACAGTGAGAAGAAGAGTGTTTAGCGGTACAGAATAATAAAGATAGGGTAATTTCTCGTCTACGCAATGACCATTCCATGCGATGAATGGGGTTTTGATGCGGCATGGAGATTTTGTCCATACCGATCTAGATTTCTTTCCATCAAGCACCGTCTTTTGGTCCGTTAAAGGTTTCTCCTAAAGCCAAGTCCACACTTACAGACATGTTTGCGGAAACATTGTTTGCAAACAGTTTGCCAGTTGTTTTCGTGTTTCTCATTTGTTTGCCGGATGTTTGCTGGATGTTTAAAAAATGTTTGCGAACAGTTCGCAAACAGTTTGGAAACAGTTTGCAACAAATGACAAACATTTTAACTTGTTTCAGCAAACAAAAAACAATGTTTTCTGTTTCCCAAACCAAATGGAAGACACGCAAACATGTAGACCAGGCAAAGTATTGAAAAATAAATAAATTTATGCCTACAGCTCCGATTTGGATGCAGTTTTCTTCCCATAGTGTTTGAAAAACGTTAAATGTGACATGATTATTTGTTCCTGTAAGTGTTTTTATTGCTTATCAAAGTTTCTACTGTGGTATATATTTGTATTTGTATCTTGAAATTTTAATTCAGTGGATTTAGTGAATGTGAACAGACTCTAAAGTTAAACATTTTAGTGACATTTTGTTTGCTACTGAATACGTACTTAAATAAAACTATCACTATATTGTGCTCTGATCTTTTATAAACACATAGATATATATAATAACATGTCATATGCAGGTGTTTAGAAAAAGAGTTCCAAGAATTCAGGGCTTGATTCCCCACATCAAAATAAGATGACAAATTGTAATAAACATAGGTCCAAAAATGCTCCGCCTTCTGTCTAGTCTTTTTTTTACAAAATAATTCATATCTAGAGAACATTTTTAATTATTGAGTTCAAACTTGGCACGAAGTTTAACCTAACTATGGTTTATCGCGAGAAAAATAAACGTTTATATCAAACGGTGCGTTTAAAAATGGCGGGTGTTTGAAAATGTCAAACCAAAATTACTCAAATACCGTACATTTTTACAAAAAATCTTAGGATACCTTTTTTATAGCCCTTTTGATTACCTATCGGATGGTGTAGTTGTCAAAACAATCGAATGAAGGATAATAGTTTAAGTTTAATAGTTTAATGTGTAATTGGTTTGTTCAACCCGGCATCCTATACCAACACAGTAATCACAACAATATTGTATGTACATGTATTATAATTATTTAACTTAGCTATTATCCTTTAAAAATCTACTGTCCTTAATTTAGCTATTATCCTTTTTATTATGTATTAAAAAGATGTCTAGAAAATCTTTTGCTAAAATGTACGGTTTATGAGTGATTTAGATTTGAAAGTTTCAAACAGCCGCCATTTTGAAACGCATGATTGGATATAGTAGCTTATTTTTCTTGAGATAGACCATTGTTAGGTTAAACTTCATGCCAAGTTTGAACTCAATCAGTCAAACATTTCTCTGGATATGAATTATTTTGTAAAAAAAAACAAAATGGTGGCTAGACAGAAAACGGAACATTTTTGGACGTATGTTTATTGGAACTTTTCATCTTATTTTGATGTGAGGAATCACGCCCTGAATTCTTGGAACCCTTATTCTGATCACCCCGTATACATCCAAATTTGTATTTATTTAATTGTTCAAAATATGTTTGCGCGATGCCCTAAAAATGATTAGCACTTAAAGAGTGAAATACTTGGTGGGTTTAGAACAATTTAAGAGGTTTCTACACTTTTTTAACCAAAACACATTATTGAAACACTTAATGAATTCGTTCGAGATTTTTCATCTTTGTATTCCAAGTGTCAACCTGAAAGTAATTTGTTTAAAAATTACAGCAGTTGTCAACGAGAATACCACCCAGAATGAACAGTAGCCGACGCCATTAGTGTAAAAAACTTGTTACACATTTCCCAACCTCTGTCTGTCCTTATCACACCAAAACAAACGATCAACGCCAACTGACCAAATCTTCATTGTTTACATTGTTACGAAATTTGTCGACACACAAAAAAACTAGAACAGAGATAAAACAATTAATTGGAGTATAACCTTGGTGATAACAGCTTCGGATTAGAACCTGCCGGAAATGCACGACCTACTCAGCGAGCAGCCTGCTTCCAAATGCAATTTCCTTGTTACTTCGCGCTAAAAGGCCCGGAGGGTGTCAAGGTTACGCCCCCTAGGAGGTAGGAAGTAGGACAGTCTAGTTGGATGTATAACATGTGTATGTACTCTACACGACGGCTTTGTCTTGAAGTTAATGGTTTGCGGGAAATTAATAGTTTAAAATATGGTTTGCTTTTATTAAGTGTAATTGCTATTTCTTTTATGGAGAGCAGCCGTGAAAAGTTACAGGCAGATTAATTAGTATCTGAAAAAACGTAACTAAAAATGAAATGGTGCAAGTAAGTGTTTACAGTCGGAAGAAGGAAACTTATTTATAAAACAATATCGCTTACGGTATTTTCAAAATGTCGACCCCGAAGCTCTACAACTATTTAACTGTACAGATGTTAACTTACCGGTATTAAAAACCTATAAAATGATAACCCACACGGTATTTTCAAAATGATGACACTAAAATCATTGCCCCGAAGCGCTGCGACCCTTTCTATATCAAAACCTGTTTACCCGAACCAAAATACATTGCACAGAATCTATTCATATACAGTGTTGAAAAAGTCCAGGACCCTCTAAACACAAAGATACAAATTTGAAATTTCAATCATAAACACAGATGATAAGATTCTACATTTAAGCGTCGTTAAAAAAACTATCCGCCATCTTGGATACGCCATTTTGAATGTAAGTTGTATATTTTTAAATGGGAAGGTGGTCGTGATACATCATTTCGATGTAGAATTTCAAGAGAAACCCAACGGTGAAATTTGCGCATAAATATATTTAAGGGTCTGCTGTAGCGGCGGCCATCTTGGATTTTTATCCCATAAGAACAATGTTAAATTTCAAACCATTTATTTCGTTTATTTTTATCATAAAATTGTTTGCAAGGTCTCATTTTAAGCGCAGTCACAATATGCATACGGTTTGCGTTTCACATTTTTAAAAAAATGCTTTTGATTTGTTATGTAATTGATATTTTGTAAGTACAAAGTTTGAATTTTTTTCCAAACACAATAAAAAATTAATAATGAAAAATTATTTGCAAGCCGGACCCGAAATTTTATAAAGAATATTCAGGTTTTTTTTCAACACTCAATTACAAAAGATAGACTTATAAAATGGTTTGAAATGAGGCAATGTCAAAGCGTTTAGCTGCAAGAAATTGCACTGTTTAGATAGGGATAAAGTGAGAAGCGCTTGCGTTTCCCGCTGCTTTCTCGTTTTCTGGAGCAGACCCTTAACCAATTGAAAATGGCGGCCAAAAAACAACGAAATCGTGTTTTCCGATTTTGCCCCATTTTGCTGTACTATTTTTTTAAATACTAACTATTATTCTTTTTGGATTTTTAATTAAATAAGCTTTCAAACGATATGCCACGAAACGATACTTGGGAGTATTTAAAAATGTTGAGTTACAGCCGTTTGAAGTACTGTCATATGCGGATGTTGATTGCTGAATACATTTTCAAAAACCGTTTTATTGTTTTTATAAACGTATGATATAAGTAGTAAAAAATAGTAAACTTATTAATTTTTTACTCAGTTGCAAAAAGAGATATTGCAAAAAAACCTTAGCAATCAACACCCACAATTTATTTTACTTTAAGAAAAAAATAAAGCTTTCGTTTTTTGACAAAAACAACACAAAAATATGCTTAATAGTGAAGGTATATTTTGGTTATTTAACATTGAAATTGTTACCCAACTTCGCCGCTTTGAATGTAGGGAGCCGAGTCTTAAGTACAACGCGTAACGCTAAAGGGAATGCGTAACGAAATTTATCTCTACACTGCTTAAAGAATTTTCACTTCAAAAATACTGTTTAATAAATGTTTACGTTACATGTGAGGTAAGTGCTTCTTTACATCATTCAAAGAGGGTTTTTGTACGAAGTGAAGTCGAGTTATACATTGCGTTTCTTAAATATGACGCCAAACTTCTGAAGTGGGTTCCTTACATATAAATAAATAAAAAAACTTCCTATAAACATCTGCCCTAAAGCGCTTTGTTTTCTATATATCCGCCATTTATTTTACAAAATAATTCATATCTAGAGAAATGTTTGACTGATTGAGTTCAAACGTGGCTTGAAGTTTAACCTATAACAATGATCTATCTCAAAAAAATAAGCAATTATATCCAATCATGCGTTTTATAATGGCGGCTGTTTGAAAATTTCAAATCTAAATTACTCAAAAGCAGCACATTTTAACAAAAATGTCAAGACAACTTTTTTAGCCCTTTTGATTCAATATCGTTTGGTGAATTTGTCAAAACAATCGAAGAATTATAACAGGTAAGTTAAAGATAATAACAGTTAACAGCACATGTACATACAATATTGTTGTGTTTATTGTGTTGGTATAGGATCCCGGGTTGAACAAACCAAATATTATATATACATAATTTAACTATTATCCTTCATCCTGTTATGTTGAAAGTTACACCATCTGATAAAAAATCAAAAGGGCTACAAAAAATGTGTCTTAAATTTTGTTGTTAAAATGTACGGTTTTTGAGTAACGTAGTAATTGTAAAACGCATGATTGGATGTAATCTCGCTTATGTTTCTTGAGACAGATCATTGTTAGGTCAACTCAATTAATCAAACATTTCTCTAGATATGAATTGGTTTGCAAAAGAAAAACAAAATAGCAGATATCTGGAAAACGATGCGTTTTAGGGCACATGTTTATAGGAACTTTTGTATTTATTTTTATGTAAGGAACCCACTCCAGAAATTTGGCGTTTTGTTTAAGAAACACTCTGAGTGGTGTAAAGAAGCAGTTATCACATGTAACGTACGATGTTTTACCTAACCTAACATCTTACAGGTTAATTACTCAAAACCAATACATTTTAACAAAAAAATTTAAGACACATTTTTTGTTGCCCTTTTGATTCCTTATCAGATGGTGTAACTTTCAACATAATAGGATGAAGGATAATAGTAAGGTTCTACATTTAAGCGTCGTTAAAAAACTATCCGCCATCTTGGATCCGCCATTTTTAATGTAACTTTTATTTTTTTAAACGGGAAGGTGGTCATGTGATACATCATTTCGATGTAGAATTTCAAGAGAAGCCCAACGGTGAAATTTGCGCATAAATATATTTAAGGGTCTGCTGTAGTGGTGGCCATTTTGGATTTTTATCCCATAAGAACAATGTTAAATTTCAAACCATTTATTTCGTTTATTTTTTATCTTAAAATTGTTTGCAAAGGTCTCATTTTAACTACAGTCACAATATGCATACGGTTTGCGTTTCACATTTTTTTAAAATCCCTTTCATTTTGTGCGTAATTGACATTTTTTAAGTAGGCCCTACCCAATCTGATCTTTTTTCCTTATACGGTAAAAAATGTATAATTAAAAGTGAGTTGCAAGCCGGATGCGCAGTTTTATAAAAATGTTCAAGTTTTCGGCACTCAATTACAAAAGATGGATTTATAAGATGGTTTTAAATGAGGCAATGCTAAAGCGCTCAGCTGCAAGAAATTGCACTGTTTAGATACGACTATAGGGTGAAGCGCTGGAGTCGTCGGTTGCTTTCACTTTTACTGGAGCAGACCCTTAAAAGAACCAGCAAGGCTCAGGTCTACACTTAAACCTAACCTAAAAGTTAATAATACAAATAATTGCTTCAAAGTTTAAAATCAGCTGTTAATGGTAATATTAAAGCAAACAGCTGATTACTGTATCAACAATAATCATATTTATTTGCTAGGGGAAACCCCTGCGTGCTCCGCACGCCAACCCCGTTAGAACCTTCTATACACATAATCATGTTATTTTGTCTTCATAATAAAGGTGTAGGATTAATAATAATAACTCCCAAAGCTAAGACGGTAAATAATGTTAAATGTTCAATTACAATTATTTCGTATATTTTATAACAGCAAATATAATAATAAAGGTTAAAAGAATCAGCAAGGCTCAGGTCTACACTTCAATAAAAAGCTAACCTAAAAGTTAGAAGTACAAATAATTGCTTCAAAGTTTAAAATCAGCTGTTAATGGAAATATTGGTGCAAACAGCTGTTTTATCTGTTATTTTATTCGATTGGTTGCTATGTTAATAAATGTAAATACATGTGTTGATTCATCAGTCTAGGCCTAACCTAAAATTTTTTTCCGACTAAATTTACAAATATTGAAATAAAAAAAATTATCAAAATTAATAAGGCTATGTTACTGAGTGTTAGTGTAGTTTTTTTAGTAAAACTATTTTTTCAGTAGTTCCAGAGATTACCCCCTACATACAAACAAACAAACAAAGTTTACCTCTTTATAATATTAGTATAGATTATTTAGTATGGCGCTCCCATTTCCATAAAATATTTAGTATATTTTTCGTTGTTTTAGTGTTTGATAAATGCTGCTGTTTTTCAAAGAGTATATATAAACACATGATTGTATTCAAATGTAATGTTGTGTTAAAATTTGAAAGCAATCGGTGAAGAACTTCCGGAGATTTTGAACAATCGAACGTTTACATTTCTGTTTACATAGATAAGGCTCACGGAACTGGATCACTGCTTCGTCACTTAAAAATACTTCCCTTTAAAGGTTTCTATACTAGGTAATGGTGGTGGAGAAGTATTGCTTTGTTCTCGTGGTGCGTTATAATGATTTCTCGCAGTCGCTTGTATAAAAATCTTCCCCACAATGCAACGTCAAAACATAACAAGATATCCCGGACTTGCAGAGTATTCTGCACATCTATAAATGCAGTTTTATCGATTCCGGAAGTGTACTTGGCCTCTGGGAACTGGGCTATTCACACTTTGTCTATCTAAGTTTTATTACGGGACAACGATCTTTGCTGCGTCTGTTTTGAAACAACTTTGCAACGCAATAATGTTTGCTTTAGATTGTAATAACGGAGGGGGAAATGTTCTGCTTTCCCTGGGAAAGGTCCAAGTTCATACATAACGAGTGGGATGTGTCGAGGAAATTTAAATTTTTTTGGGAAACTGTAAATGAACAAGCTGAGCATTGAGACTTTTTCTGCATTGGATGTATTTTAAGCATTTATTGGGGGCTTTTTCAGGAATATAATTTTAGCCCCAAATATTAAGGAAAATTTTCTCCCGCATTTAAATTTGATAGTGTTGTGATGCCAATCAGCGGTGATTAAGAGAAGGGGCAATTCGTAAAGCCTAGTCCACACTTACAAACAAGAAACAACAAACTGTTTGTTGTTTGTTGTTTTATGTTTGTCTACATTTTTCAAATTGTTTCGCAACTGTTTGCAAACTGTTCGCAAACAAATGTTTGTCATTGTTTTGTGTCCACACTAGCTAGGCAGTGTTCCTCGAGATGTTGACTGGAGAAGACGATCTTTTAGCTTGTGCTAGTTTATATTTAACTCTACACAATGAGGTTAGCTTACATAGGAGAAGGCGATGGTGGACTCGCAGATTTCTTGAAGAAGGTCCACGTATGACCAGTTTCCGGAAAATTTCCTCTCGGGGGTTTTTACTGCTGATCTCATTTCTGACCATACGAAATGCTCCCGGTGCACCGGGGGGGAGGGGCTTTGGGGGGCGATGGTGGAAAGTTTGTGAAGTTGCGACGGAGACTTGAAAATTTCCTCTCGGGGGTTTTTGGGGGCGCTGATTTCAATACTGACCTTGCGAAAGGCCCCCGGTGCACCGTGGGGGCGATGGAGGGGGAAGAATTTGTGAAGTTGAGAAATAGGATTGAAAAATCCTCTCGAATTTTTTTGGGGGCGCTGATTTCAATTCTGACTAGTTGAAAATCAATTGGTTGCCCGAAATTCAGTGTTTAAACATTTGAAAATATTGTGGAAAACATCGTGAACATTTATAAGTGGAGTCTATGTTATAAAGGAACTACTATTACTCTATTTTACTAACAATTCAATAAATAACCCACTACTTTTGATTAACAATGTTGATATTTATTTAACAAGGCGTCAAAATTATTTCTTTTAAATACAAGTTTCTCCTGTGAGAATTAAAATTCTTCTTTCATAAAAAATCACCGTTCCCAAAAACCCCTGAGAGGAAATTTTCAAGTCTCTATCGAAACTTCAAAAATTTACCCCCAAAGCCCCCCCCCCTTCCGGTGCACCGAGAACATTTCGTATGGTCAGAAATGAGATCAGCGCTCCCAAAACCCCCTAGTAGTGATTTTCACGGCTTTTCATTCATTTTTAGAGGTATCAAAAAAATTATGCACTTTTAGATGCACTTTATGCACTCGCGATGCATTTCCGATTTCTCCCGAAACTGGTCGTATGTAGACTTTGTTTCTGGTATTTTTCTGAACACGATGCAGAAAACTACATCCAAATCGGAGCTGTAGGCATAAATTTATTTATTTTTCAATACTTTGCCTGGTCTACATGTTTGCGTGTCTTCCATTTGGTTTGGGAAACAGAAAACATTGTTTTTTGTTTGCTGAAACAAGTTAAAATGTTTGTCATTTGTTTGCAAACTGTTTTGAAAACATCCAGCAAACATCCGGCAAACAAATGAGAAACACGAAAACAACTGGCAAACTGTTTGCAAACAATGTTTCCGCAAACATGTTTGTAAGTGTGGACTAGGCTTTAGGAGAAACCTTTAACGGACAAACTTTAGTTTTTCATACTCCAAAAGACGGTGCTTGATGGAAAGAAATCTAGATCAGTATGGACAAAGTCTCTATGCCGCATCAAAATCCCATTCATTGCATGGAATGGTCATTGCGTAGACGAGAAATTACCCTATCTTTATTATTCTGTACCGCTAAACACTCTTCTTCCCACTGTCTAAGTAAGGCTTGCTCAAATATGGAAGCTAAGTTGGAAGACATTTCACACTCCACTATGAGGTTAGTGAGTGGCTTCCTCAACAGATAAATCTGCCTAAGTACTCCCCTGAATTCCAGCTTGACCCGGGATTCACAATATGCTCAGCGCGAAAAAAGAAGTTTTCACTTTAAAAAAGTTTTATTTCAGACGTATTTAAAAAAATAAGTTAAATTTTGGTTGTATAGGCCAGTTTAAACAAACATGACAATTTTATTTGGTTTTCCATCCTTAACATTGATTCACGATTCATTATTCCTTTGTGATGGGAAACAGTTCTTCAACTGAATACAGTGAAACAAGAACTAATTATTTGTTACTCGTTCGGACTTCGCCGCCCCGTTTGGATTTTGCCGTTTGGGTATTATTTTTAAACTTTTAAAAATTGCTATGTAAAATCACCGTTTGATTGAGTGTATAATTTATACTGAACTTCCTCTTGTTTATTTATTTTCAACTTAACTTTTAATAAATGAAAAGCAATAATAATAAGAACAAATTAATTATTATGTATTAATTTGATAACGATATACTTATCTATTTTAACAAAATAAAAGATAAATCATTTACGGCCTAAAATGGGCTCGTTAACAAGAAAAATTTTAATCTCGGGGCTGGTGTCCGTGGCACGATATTCAATCAAAATATTTAACAAACACATAAAAAAAAATACAATTAAAATATTGAGAATGTTCTGAAGAATAATTAGAATATTTATAATGAAATGTTCTCAGAATGTGAGGTTATAGTCAGGCAGATTAAAAACTAATAAAATTCTGGCTTTATCACAAATAGTTCTTGATTGTAAAGTTTTAGTTTGGAAAACAATTATTTTTGATATCTGTTCGTAATTAATTTAAAACATAATTAGTTCAACTTATTTGGATTGCAAAAGAAAAGGGTAAAATCAAAGTTTTTCACAAAATAAAAAACATTTTAGGCCTATATTTTTTTTAGCACTGAAAATCTAATTGTTATTCTCTCACCACAGTAGATGATGTCTTGCTAGTTGTTTTAAAACACTTCAAAAGATCTATTCTCTTCGCTTTTTCTTTAGGTTTCTTCTTATCGTCAAGCCTTAGAATAAATTTTAACCTTACCGGTATGGCTTCCCCTCAGGACTCCCTTTTTTTACAGATGTTTTTAATTTAGGCTTTGTTGCAAATTCTGCGTTCCGATTGGTCGTTTTTTTTACTCGTTTCTTCTTCTCCTTGTTTGGCCGTCTGCCGTCAGTCGAGTCTTGGTCATTTGTTATTTTATAGAATAAATTTTGATTTGATTTAAAAATGGGTTTTATTATTATACATAAATATCTAGAAATTGTTTCCACTTATTTTTTAATTTGTGTGTGTATTAATTTAAGTACAATGTTACCGTAGTCACGGATTTTGTTATATTAAATTCGTCAGCTGTTACAGTGTAAATTGCCGTGGTGAATGTGTTATTAATTTATTTTAAATTGTGAAATGTCTTATATTTGGCCTATTTGGTATTTTTAGTTGCAGAATTTTATGCTCTTTATATAAATGGCTTTAAGTTATTGGTTTATATCCGTTAACACAAAATATTATTGGTTTTCTTTCGTTTCGTAAGTTTTCTGAAACATCTGTTGAATTCGTGAGTGTTAGTTCCGTTATTATCCGCAAGAGCGCTCTGTATGGTTTCATTCTTTGTATTACATTATGTTATCGTCTGTTACGATTTGGCTCTATTGGTAATTTAAATTTGTCTTGCAATTTTATTATTATTATAGGTTTTGAATTAGAAATTAGGTTTGCTTTATATGTATTTAAAGTTTATCTGAAATAATGGAGATGTACTATTACATAAGATATCCTGAAAGTAAAAAATATATGATTTATGTTTTTACATTTATAAATTTTTAAAAAATATAAATAGTCAGAATCGGATTCTTAATTGGGAGTTTTTTTCGCACTTACGTCACTCATTATTGTACAATTGTATTAGCCTACAATAACCTCTAATCTAACTGAAATAAACTAATTCATAAACTAAAATCAAGTAACAACTAAAAATATAATCAAAATTATTATAAATCGCGTCTTAAACAGCAACATCGCACAAATCAAACAACTGATCGTAGTTTATGCCTTAAGTGTAAAGGTTGACCAGTTTTTGAAGTGATAGTAATAGTTCTATAGGCGCACCGCGTCCAACAAATTTTGCGACCGGTGAATCGGATTTTATCGTCACGCTCTACTATATAAGCTCTACTATACCTTTGAAATTTACATTGTGCTTTCTCATTTCGTAAGTTGTTTTAAAATAGTTTACTTGGTAATACCTCTGAAATGGAAATTGTGCTTCCTCATTTCGTGAGTTGTGTTGAAATAGTTTACCCAGTAATACCTCTGAAATGGACATTATGCTTCCTCATTTCGTAAGTTGTTTTGAAATAGTTTACTTGGTAATACCTCTGAAATGGACATTGTGCTTCTTCATTTCGTAAGTTGTGCTATTTGTATCTTGTCTTATTTAAAATTAAAATCTAAAAAAATTAAAATAACATAAACAAGATTGTCTATATTCATGACAGTTTTCACTTCTGTCGCAGTCCCACGACTGTTTTCTTTTATTCTAAACGATAATCCACCGAGGTTTTAAAACAGTTTTCTCAAAGACAAACTCAATACACCAATGTTCATTTTCAAAGATGTCCAGTGAAGACTTCTTTTCTTTGACTTCAGGATTTAAAGAAGAAGCCGACCGTGGGTTTCATTCAAAGTGTCCGTTTTTGGACAGTTCCTTTAAGCTAAGCCAAAACACTACCCGTACTTCGGAACTAGTCAACAACACTCATCATTTGGCGGCTCTTTTTGAAATCGTTCTTGAAACTCTACAGCAGTCCGTATCAAACTAGGAACACCGGAACGACCAGTAAGCGATAATAAAGCCTACGGCAAAAAACTTTCTCTGTAGTGGTAATAACCATTACGGCGTCAGCTAACTTCAAACACAAAATAATAATAAGCAACTTGGCCTGGCAACAATCAACAATGTAATCAGATGTTCTAAAAACGTACTACAACAGCTGCTTTACTTTCACTAATCTTTATTTTTTCGCATAACGTAGTAGACACTCAATTAGTAAATTCTACTTCAATATAATTTATTGGATAATTAATTTTGTGTCTAGAAATAATTGAATACGATTACCTAATAAGCTAAGTTACCAATAAATATATTTTTTTGTATCCTCTTGTTCATGGGCTCCCATATGATATTTTCTAGGGGGGGCTAGACCGGTGTATGGGGCCAACCCCCGTATTGGGAGTATTTTCAATACACAGTGGATTGCGGGCTTCGCACGCCAATCCTTGTATTGGGAGTATTTTCAATACACAA
>JAGFPH010000847.1:196275-226744 GCA_018207615.1 Philaenus spumarius
CGTATGTATTTTGCAGCAGGGGAAATCACTAAAAGTTGAAATCTCATTCATATATTATGAAGCGTTGGCTCATTCTAAATTGGCTGAATTTTAATATATCGAATTGAAACTTGACATAGGAGTTAAAATATATATTTTAAACATTTATGCTGAGTCTCAAGCTTGTTATCTTGAAAATGACCCGATCTAGAGCCTTATCAATGGGTTTCTCGATTTTTGGAGTACCGGACCCACAAGCTCATTTTAATCTATTCCAGTTTCGTCGATTTTTTAAATTTCAACATCAAATTTGTTTTAAAAGTTGAGTATACCAATATAAATATTTTTAGTAAGTATGAACTATTTTTTCCATGTTATTTTTAAAAACGAGGCGCTTGAAAATAGTCTTCTGTTTTACCTATCTCGTTTTAACTATAACATCACTTTTGGATTCAACGACTCCATTTTCGACATTTTTTAACATATCGATTTAAAAATTGGTACAGAAGTTACAAACACAATTGTTTTTTGCTATACTTATTTTAAAAACTATATTTAAAAAATTGACTAATCTGCAGCTGATTAACTCAAGCGTTTTGATGAAAAATCTAAAAAGGTCTAAAATTATACTTTTTTAAGTTACTTGTGCTTTTAAAAGTAAATAATAAAAAAGGTTTATACTCATTGATCTTGTTTGAATCTATATGTTTAACTTGTAAAAAAAACTTTTAGGTTGATATTTTGAAAATTTTCCAAACTGGAGCCGATTAAAATTAGTTCGTGGGTCCGGTACTCCTAAAATCGAGAAACCCATTGATAAGTCAAGTGGCTCTAGATCAGATCATTTTCAAGATAACAAGCTGAGACTCAGCATAAATGTTTAAAATATATATTTTAACTCCTACGTCAAGTTTCAATTCGATATATTAAAATTCAGCCAATTTAGAATGAGCCAACGCTTCATATATGAATGAGATTTCAACTTTTAGTGATTTCCCCTGCTGCAAAATACATACGCGCACTATCGATTTTTTTCTAGACAAACCATTGCTCGGAGGAAATAAATAAATATAACCTTTTTTATTGAAAAATACTTTCCCTACACGGTGGTATGTTTTATTTTTTTTTCTCTTTATATCAGCTCGAAATATTAAGTACTATCGAAAAGAAATATTTTCGATTTTTTTTCGACTTTGGGGAATAGATGGACTGGTAAACTTTTTTTATGTTAATCTACATACTTTAATGTACTTATAAAAAATCATCCGTATTGTAAATTACTGGAACTTTTGGTCTAAAATTACCCCTACCGACTAGCATATATTGAATTATAAACAATAACAGTAAATTTATCAGCAAGATATGAGCACTTGACTGCAACTGGCATAGTTTTAGGCCTATGCTTAGCCCTAAACATAGTCTATATAGGCCTGCAGACGTGCAAAGTCTAAAACTTGTTTGCCATTTACAACAGGGTTAGTGTCCAAAGAGTTGTAGGCCTATTTGTTTTTGCAGCTAAGCAACGGTGATGCGTAATTAAAGTTTTAAAGTTTGTGAGACCTTTATATTCGAGGGACAAACTTGTTTTATACAAGTAACCAGATTGAAACGAGAACAATTAATACTTTATTATATTCTTGTCTATATTATTGAAACTGTAGAATTGTGACTTTACATTTTCCTACCTTGGTTGAAGCGAAGTATTGTAGATTTCTGTAGGACGGTGTAGGCCAATGGCGTTGTTCGTAAACGTGCGCACAGGTACCTGGCGAAGACACTCGACACAAATTAATTATAATAAATTGTCACAAATCACACTGTTCACAAATAAAATATCACTGTTCACAGTTTATAAATACAAACCATAGACAAGGTTCGCTAATTAAGGTTTCGCGATATCTTTGGTTTTGCAAAGTTAGTTAACAGCACATGAGCGAATGGCGTATAATTCAGCAATATGAATTATGGATAAATGACAGAATAAAAAGGTATAAAATGGTTTGCGACCAAATACTCGGAGCGTACGATTACCAACGAGAATAATTCGTAGTATCGTAATCACTATTCTATTAGCGGCGTTGTACGGGTTACTTACAGCATGTATTAACCCATGCATATGATCACGACCGATGTAAAGCGCGTTGCTTGTCCAGTCTCGAGGTTTTTTTATCAAGCGTTCTTCGGCTTTGTTAGCCAGAGACCAATCAAAGGTCACAAAAGTTAAACATACATAAAACTTCTGTTGCTAAGCGGTGAGTTATGCTGATATATCTTGGTTTGTGGCGGGAATACAAAATAAGTACAGAACAAACGGATTTTCATCAAACTTGAAGATGAAAAACTGAATTAGGTTACTTTGAAAAAAAAACAAACAAAATAAATATTGATATAGAAGAAAGCGGCAGCACATCAAAGTCGTAGAAGTTAGCTCGGTAATGACCTGGGCGAGCAACAACAAACAACAGCTGATAACACAGAGTAACCAACGTGAGAAAACTTTACTTCATAAAAGTTATATGTGTGATAATAAATGAACTGCTTTCGAGCGTTTAGCCATTCATAACCAACATTTTTCATGAATAGTCTACCAGGGTGTATGGTATGGGTAAAGCAATATTTTTTTTTACCAACTTCTGATTGAAATAAAAAATAAAATAAAAAATATTGCTTATTCAGCCCATTTAGAAAAATAATAATCAATAATAAAAAAAAATGTGAACCAAATTTTTTTCCCCGTGTCAAGTCCGTTTAAATTGGAACCGATAAAGCTCTGTTGTAGGCTTGTACCCCGGACACATTATTACTTCACTGAACATGAAATTGCTTGTAAAATGAAGTTTCCTCTTTTTATTTATTAGAGGGCATTCTTGTGTGTTTCGTACGCCAACCTAATCGCCCAGCACGCATAATTATTTTAAGTAAAATAATTCAACTTAATTTAAATTTTATGTAGCATTTTTTAAGCGTATAAGTCTAATAGGAGTTTAAGCGTTTACAGTCACGGTTACGGCTGTATATCCTCTAGTAATCCTCTAGTTTCCGCCTTTATAAAGCTGCCCCATAAATGCTAGCGGACGAATGAAACGCACACAACCCCAATTATAGTAGTGTACAGCTCTGCCACTAGGAGAGCTGCGATCAACTTAGGAATGTTTTCGAAGTGTAAACTTCTATAGGCACACCACGTCCAAAAAATGTTTATACATGTTTATACAGCAGAGTATATAGTTTACTTTTTGCTCGGGGTGAATCGGATTTTACCGTCACGCGTTCCACCATACATTTTGTGAAACGCTCTATTTTGTGAAATCCTCTATTGTGAAACGCTCTATTCCATCTGTTTGAAAAAGTTTTGGTCTTGCCGAGATTCGAACCAGCAGAGTCCATCGCCATAGACTAGCGCTTTAGCCGGTTAGGCCACGATCGCATTGCTAATTTAGTATATTTGAGTTGGGTAAATGAGTGTACCAGATTGTCCTACGTCATAGGCTTAATCTTTTGTTGTTTTTTATTCAATTGGTTGCTATGGTAATGAATGTAAATACTCGTACATTCAAGAAACATGTGTTCGTTCTCCTGTTTAGGCCTAACCTAAAATTATTTGTGTGTTTAATTTTATGTATTTCTGATGCATTATTTTATAAAAAATATTAGCTTTTTTTTATACACTCCTCCCGTGTGGTCTTAGGCACACAATGTTTTGTTCACTTCTGCCGGGAGTTAAGAACGCAATTTTTTTGAAAATGAATGTTGACAGGTTTACTTTAATTTATGACATAAAATAGCCGTGGAGTCGAAGATATTTAAGCCAGTTATCAAAGCAGGGAATTTCAAAATTGTTAAAAGGAAATAACAGGGAAATTAATATTCATTTTACAATAAACATTACATTTTACTTTACTAGAAGGCTTCGTACAACTTCTCGGTTCGATCACCTCACCCCGTGACACACGACGAAGCAAATGGAAACAGAATTGTAAGTTATACTATAATATTTTCAATTTAATGACGATTCATTAGGACAGAGGCACTTCGGTCAGTGTATGGTGGTGGATGTGTGGTATCCTACCCATACGCAGTAGGGCCAGATTTTTTGCGTGAACGACACATTTTGTATATTTAATAGAGCGTTATAAACCTAATCTAAAAACGCTGTTGGTTGTTAAAAAAAAGATTCTAATTTTGCGAAGTCGGTTGCTATGGTAATAAAGGTCAATACTTTCAAGAAATTTACGATGATTTAATTTAGGCTAGTTATAATGTCTCTAGCCATTTGTTAAAACTTACTAATGTAACGTAGTTTCAAGAAACGCCCCTTTTAGTTTTGTATCAGTACGGGACATAAAAAACTATTAAGTTAGTTATAGTTTGACTATTTAATTCTATTGTATCTACTGTAGCTATTGCATCACTGATGAAGGCCACTTTGTCATTGAAACGCGTTTAAGTTAATAAACGTATTAGTTGTGTGATTCTGTGTTCAAGTTTTATTCCCTCAATATATCTTCTCACAAGTCAAGCTCAATATTTACTTTTGCTAGCTTGACACGCATTTTATTTTTGTTTGTTCCTTGTTTCTTATTTTTGTTTTTGTTTGTTTTATCTGTTTCCCATCTTATGTTAAGTTTTTGTTTGTAACTATCATTTTTGTTTCTTACATTTTTGAACTTTTATGCCATTTTTTCTTTGTTAAACGTTTGTTTTTCGTATTCAACTATCTTTTTGTTTTTTACTTTTTCGTTTTATCGAGTGACCTTTTTGTTTGTTTTTCGTTTTTATCTAATTGTGTGTATATTTTGTCGTTTTTTGTAAGTTTGTCGTTTGTGTTTTAACCACATTTTTTATTTTTACGTTTCATATTTATGGTGTGTTTATCTTTTTTACTGTCTTTTTGTTTCTTTGTTCTTTTATTTTTTGGTTTTTGTTTTTAAATATTTTTTCTTACATTCTTGTATGTTTATGCCGTTTTTTATTTGTTTTAAGTTTGTTTTTAACTATCTTTTTTGTTATTTTTTCATATTTCTTATTTTTTTAGTGAACTTTTTGTTTGTTTTTAATTTTCATCTTACTTTTATTAATACATATATTTTGTAAATAGATTTTGATTACAAACTAATTCGTTTTAGTTTGACTTTTCAATTTTAGTTAACGGCTCTTCGACTTTTCAATTTACAAAACGCACTCCAACGACCTTGGCAGGATCACGCGTGACGTCACTTCAAGATCGTGTCTTTGAATATTTTAATTGGAATTCTGCAAGTATAACATATGGCGTTGGTTTCAAGTGGTTTTAGAAATCATTAATCGCTAAGTATCAGCTGTGGAATGTTTTGGCTCATTTAAATATTCATGTTGTGTATGTCAACCCACGTTATACGTCTACTTGACGGGGTAATGAGGTTTTGGACGTTAAACGCATGGGAAAATATTTTCTATTTTACGCTATAAATTTAGGTATTTATTGCTAATTAGTAATATTGGTTATGTCGATACGGAGTGGATAAAGGAGGAATTTTATATAATCTTTAGAATGTTTTAAAATTGCAACTTGGTAGATAAAGGTCGTTGGGACGTAACTCAAAATTTGTTTAAATATTTAATTATTTATTTCGCAAAATTTTTAATATACTTTAATAAAAGAAATAAAAATAGTGGCAAGAGTTCGTAAAAAATGCATAAGAAATGTTTATACGAGTCAGAGCCAGCGATTTTGATTAATTGAATCGTTTTGGAATAAATGCTTTTTAGTAATTCAAATACTTTTATGAAATATATCTTTAACGATTTTGATGAAACAATTCACTATTGGCGTATATAAAGTAAGATTTCGGTTTCATCCCAAAGAAGATATTGTTAGAGAGAATTAATTGTTGAACATACGAAATCATAGTTGTATGTAAAACAAATTGTTATCCATAAAAAAGGCATACAGCATAATATATCTGGTCTTATTACATGTTTTTACTAAAAAATGTGTGTGAACAGAAAATGTGTGGACTAGACAAAGGTAATATTTTTTTGAAGTGTAAACTTCTATAGGTGCACCACGTCCAAAAAAATTATATACATGTGTGTAATAGCAGAGTGTATAGTTTACTTGTTGCTGGGGGTGAATCGGATTTTACGGTCACGCGTTTTTCCATGCATTTTGTGAAACGCTCTATTGTGAAACCTCCAATATGAAACGATCTATTACGTCTTAGAAGATTAGGCCTCGATCGCATTGCTAATTTAGTATATTTTGAGATGGGTATATAAGTGTAACAGATTGTCCTACTTCGTAGGCTCAGTCAGTTAATGTTAATACAATGAATGGTTTAATAAGTAATACCTCTGAAATACACATTGTGCTTCCTCATTTCGTAAGTTGTGTTAAGAAGTTTTCACTTAGGCCTATCCCGTGTGGTCTTAAATTTTTTTCATAAAAGCTCTACATTTTCATATCACACTATTCGGATATAAAATACAAATAGAAACCCATTACTTCTTGCTAGATATAGGTCTTGGAATATTAAAACTAGAAATGTTTTCGGGATTTACTTGACAAAATTGTATACATTAAAAGAAATGTTATTTATATTTAATTAAATAAAAATAGTCGTAGAAGTTCGTAAAACAAGAATTAAGTTTGTTAATCAGAGGTTAATATATTGCCTATGTCACTCGGTTTAGAATGAGTGCTTTTAAGAGAATTCCCGTAGGAAAGATGAGAAATTGCAGTCATTCTTATGGCGAGACTAAGGTAGTCAATGAGCACCCTTCATGATCCTCACAACACGTTTTGGAGTGTTATTACAAATGATAGACTTGTATTTATGAATTAGCGCTCTGACGACCGCATTTTAAGTCCGATTTGGTTTTTTATGTCGCTCGTACGAGCCAAAAATATCCAACAACCGGAGCACGTTTTTTGACCAGAAGTAACAATTTTTGAAAATGTGTATACTAGAATAAAACATTTTTGGGGATTTATCTTAACAAAAATTTGCGAAATTATTCTGCACATATCACGAGTTTGTTTTAAATATTTTTTTCCAAACGCACACACATGTTCTATAAACTAAATATGTGTGCCAAGTAGTATCACTCCAGCCCAAGTAATTGTGTGTTAAATAAATAAAAATACAGTTTTCGGGAAATGCAAAAACAAAACCTAATTTAAAAGTACTTCTAATAATGTAAAGGACAGTGGCGGCTCGCTTTAGGCACTGTGTAACTGCAGCTCTACTCGATATAATCGATAAGATTTAATATAATTAGTGCTTTTGTCTTTAATTCTTTCTTTATACTTGTGCAATGTATACTCCTTAAGCTTAAAGTCACTAAGTTAATGAAAACAAATCTGCTAATGTGCACTTTACAGTTCCAGTGACGTCGGCGTGGTGTTTGGCTGGCTGTTGTGCTCAATCGCATGTAGTGAGCTGCACACGAAGCTGCGAGGGAGAGAGAGCACTGTCGCTCCTGCAGTGCCGACACTGGTGTGCCAGTGGAAGGTAGTTTATATTACTCCGCTGTTGCAGAAAGGCTGCGATTCCAGAAGGAACAAATTAACTTTCTAGAAATTTATCAGACTTTCTGTAGTAACAGTTTTACAAAAAATATTGGGCAACATTTATCGATTCCTTCGCTCAAATTAAAACAAGAAGAATTGAATAGGTCGATAACTGTGAGAATTTAACTTAAAATAACTGAAACATTTTTTATTTTGTTTTTTTTATGATTTTACCAAGTTCCTGAATAAATTTTCTTTTCCTTTTTAAACAATTTTAAAACAAATGCACCCCCCCCCCTCTAATTGTAAGTACTAGAAGCAACTGACGTAGGAGACTATGGAGGATTTTCCGGATCTTCCTTTTTGTCATAACCTCCTTAATAAAAAGTCGTATGACTGCCGACAGAAGTGAAAACTGTCATGCATATAAATCGTTGGGCATATTAGTTTAATCCGAAATATGAAAGCGAGTGTACGTACGCACGTGAGTAACATCAGCCTATAATATAATATAACAGCTGATTTCATCCATTACCTGCAGTAGGCCTACAAACAAACCCAGTATAGGTTATAGTTTGGGGTTATGTTTACAACTTTAATCGTTATAATTACTTATGAAGTTGATTTTTTTAAATATGAGTTATAGAACTAATGTATGCTATAATACACGTTATAATATTTGCTTTGAGGTTATAAACTGTATATAAATACAACCTTTTATCATCAATAGATATGCTTATACAAATTTAATGAAGGGATAACTATTCGTTTAGCTTCGGAAATATTCGTACATCTTCGTATAACATATTCGATTATTAATTTCTTCACTTAAGTTTTAAATCATTTGATCTATCAATATGAAATAATAAAAAGCAATTAAAGATAGTATTTTGTATCTTTTTTTAAAATATATAATAAAATATGTAAATAAAAATGTTTAACAAATAGCCTACAGTTTTACAATCATTATTGTGCACATTTACCGAGTTAAACATCTCCATCTGCATAGTTAGGTAGGCCTAGATAAGCAGACCTTATTGTTGTATTTCGGATGTTATCTAATTAAGCAGCCTGTGATTTTTACGAGGGCTTACTAGTAACTACTAGTAATAATAATAATAATAAAAATAACACAATTTACAAAATGAAGAATCACAATGTCCATTTCAACGGTAGCGTGGCGTGACTAAACCCACAAACTTTTTGCGTTTAAGCCTTTAAATTTACCACTGCCTATTTTATTTCGTCGATTTCTTCTTTATTTACGATCAGCTACATTTAACTTCTGGTTTATATTAGTACGCGTGTTAAACATCGGAGAAGAAGAAATCATCGACGATATCAAAAGCGTCTAACTTTAAGACGCGTCTCGCGGTTTGTATATTTTACCTTATCCAAAAGTGCTCGGTGCACCTAAAGAAATTTTCACTTCAAAAATAATAAACGAATATCTCAGATCATCCCCGCTTGAAATAATAGCTTGTTGCAGTAATTTAACAATCTTACCAATCTTTAGGCATTCCAAATTTTAGTTTTCTATCCCTAGTGGTTTACCGTATGAGAGTAGTTTATTAACATGTAAGTCTTGTGGAACATACAAATCGCTCTCCTTACTAAGTTTAATTCAAGGGTTGGTGTTGAGGCACATTTGGTACCTAAATTAGACACCAAATCTGTCCATATACAACCGAGTTAATGTACTGAGAAGGTTATTTTCTCAAACCTTCCGGAAAGGTCGAGCCCGTAAAGGTATCATACCATGGACCAAGGTGAGGAGTTCAGAGCCACGTGCTTCGCCCAAGCGGAACCCTGACTTTGAAATATTTACGACGGTCATGGCTCAGGGTTCGAACTTAATGCAACGCTTCGCTACATTGATTTGTTGATTTTAATTTGTAACAAAATACTGCTTTTCTTTCATGGCGTGTTGGTGAATAGTTTTATTGTAGGTAGGTAGTAAACAGAGTGTAATAGGGCATGGCGGCCGTGTACAGAGTGTCCGAAAAGAACGAAATACATTACAAACACTGAAATTACTTATTGTAAGAGTTGATATTGTATATAGGGTGTAACAGAACTCATCAACGGTTCTTAAATGCTTTTAAAAGTAAACATATTTTGACTTACTTGGTCCCGTTACAAGATGACGTCCTTAATTTTACAACATTTTGTATTTTGATTTACGAGTAGTTCCGCTGAGCGGACATCAACTCCTGTAAAAGTGAGTGTACGTACGTGAGTAACTTATAATGTAGCAGCTGATTTCACTCATCATCTGTAGCCTAATACTTAATCAAACCCAGAATAGATTATAATTTGAGGTTATGTTACAACTTAAATCATTACAATTTCTTGTATAATATAAAAAACCTAGCACAGATTATACTTTGGGGTTATGTTTACAACTTTTATCTGTATATAAGTCTTGTGATGTTGATTTTCTTAAAATATGAGTTAAAGAACTAATATAGGCTTTAATACGTTATAAGATTTGCTTTGAGGTTATACAATGGTTATGAATACAACCTTTTATTTTCAATATATTCAACTATATAAGTTTAAAGAAGAGAGGCATCCATTCGTTTAACTTCGGACACATTCGTACATCTTCGTTTATCATACAAACATATTCCATTATTATTTCTTCACTATAATATTAATAACTTCTAAATCATTTGATCTATCAATATGAAGTTAGAAATCAATTAAAATTTAATGTTTTTATCGTTATTTAGATGTATACAAATGTATATAAGTATACAATTTTAACAAATAGGCCTAGAGTTTTATAATCCTTATAATTGTACACAATTACCGAGTTAAAAATTTCCTTCAGCATAGGTAGGACTAGATTAAGTCTGTTGTTTTTAGTGTTTTTTGTTTAATGTATTTCTGATGTGGATTTAATTAATCTGCCTGTGATTTTTCACGGGGGTTTACTAGTAATGTCATAACACTTTATTGTATAAGGTTTACACAAATTATGGAACTCTGGGAAAATGAAAAGCTCATATCAGTTAGTTAGAGCGATCAAAACTGGGTTTTACGTTTTTTGTAAAAAAAAAATTACAAAGCGTGAAAATACTACATGTAATTTATTGTATTTTAAAGAAATAAAAATTTAATCAGGAAACAGTCATCGGCGTTATCACTATCGTTTAAAACGAAAAACAAACAAAACACACATTCAAATTAAAAACAAATAAAAACTCAAAATAACTAAAACGAACAAAAAGTACGAAAATGTCTAAAATAAAAAAGAAAATTAAAAATTTATAAAAAATTCCAGAAGAGAAATACAAAAAACAATAAAAACGATAAAAAAGATTGATAAAAAAACAAATGTAAACACAAAAAACGACAAAATAGATACATAATACTGTAAGTAAAAACGAAAACTAACCAAAAAGCTCACTCAAAAAATGCAAAAAAGTAAAATACAAAAAAAGATATTAACAAAAATAAACGTAATTCAGTAAAAAATGGCATAAAACACAAAAGTGTAAGAAACAAAAAAGATAGAACAAAAATTAAGAAAAAACAGATAAAAACGCAAACAACAAAACACAAAAAATACAAAGAAGCAAGAAACAAACAAAAATATAGTTAAAAACGCTATTTTTGTACACTATCACAGAGTAATTATTTCAAGGATAAGCTCAGGAAGGCTGCCTTATTTGACATAAATGAAGCCTGATGCGGGAGCTAGTCTTGTCAAGAGTAAACAGAAGTATATAAAAAATAAGATGCAAACAAATCTACAAAAAGCTTTCGAAAAATACAAAAAAAGTAAAATACAAAAAAAAGACAGTAAACAGCTAAGTAATATTAATAATGGATTGATTAAGTCTTAATTTTAGTCATAAACATGTGGCAGGTAAACTCCTGTGTACCCTTAAAAACAACAAACGTAAAACAGAGAAAAGCGGAATAAAAATACAATAATGTAAGAAACAAAAAAGATAGTTTAAAAAAATAAGAAGAAAAAACAGTTTAAAACGAAAAAGGAACAAAACACAAAACGAAGCAAGAAAAAAACAAAAATATAGTTAAATAACTCTGGGTTTTTTTTACATTATCACAGAGTAATCATTTCAAGCATAAACTCAGGAAGGCGGCCTTATTTGACCTGAGTGAAGCCTGATGCGGGAGCTAGTCTTGTCAAAAGTAAACCAAAGTATATAAAAAATCAAATACAAACAAAAACTACAAAAAGATTACTCGAAAAATACGAAAACGTAAAATACAAAAAAGACAATTAAAAACAAAAACCAAACGTAAAACAGAGTAATAACGGAATAAAAGTACAAAAATTTAAGAAACAAAAAAGAAGTTTTAAAAAAATACAAAAATTAAGTAGGAAAAATAGTTAAAAAAAGAAACAAACAAAAAAGAAGCAAGAAACAAACAAAAATATACTTAAAAACTCACTCTGCTTTTTTTTATATTATCACAGAGTAATTATTTCAAGGGTAAGCTCAGGAAGGGTACCTTATTTGTAAATGAGTGAAGCCTTATTCGGCACCTATTCTGGTTAAAAGTAAACATTGACTATTTTGTCAACGGTAAACGTGTAAAGTCGGCGCAGGTGAAGTATAGCCTTGAATTCTTTTAGGAGCACCGCTAAGATAAATAAATAGTACTCGTATAAAGTAAATTAAATTTGACAACAGAAACAAATTATCAGTAATCTCTTCAACCGGCTAAGCGCAATGGCCTTGGTTGACACTGTACACTTATAAATTTCAACCCATAACCGTCAATAACGTTCGCGGAACCCAAAGCCGGAATTTTCGCCAGGTTGTGTAACGAACCTAACCTAACAATATGCTAAACTATTCCTATTGTCTATTGTTTAAGAAAGTTGCTTAGCGGCGTATAGAATCAAAGGGTTTGTGTTTATGTGTAATGCATGTTTATTGGATTTGCCAACGCGCGTGCGCGCGACCTTGTCAAGTTCACACTCGGTATGTTTGCACTGAGGTAGGAGAGATAACAATCCAAAACCGAGACCTCAAGGTGTGCCTCGAGTAAAAGCATAGAATCCAGTAAGTCGAGCCAACATTGCTAAAGCGCTCGAGCGTGAATATAATATCGACGCTTTTGTTTTTACTAACGCCGATCTTATTTTTAGTTTCCCCCATGTGAGTACGACATTTAAATTTGCAAATAGCTCCAAAGTACAGTTAGTAGGTAACAAAATTCGGCTTGATGTTCTTACTGCTATCACGTGACTGGACTGAAAATCATGCTTTTCGTTTTGTTTATAAGCAAATACCTTTAATAAAATTTACAATTATTAGCGAATTTCCATAGGAAAAATGAGCTATTGCAGTGGCCCTTATGGTAAGACCCAAGGTCGGGAGTAGCAAATGAGCACCGATGTAGGCTATGTATGTGTGCGCACTCTAACGAACGCATTTTACGTCCGATTTGGATAAAATTTGGTACACACATTGGGTTTCTAAGTCGCTTGAACTTTTAGGTTAGAAAAAAAAAAAATTACCGGAAGTAGACCACGTTTTTGACCGGAAGTAAATTTATGTATATATGTGTACGCACCCTAACGGACGCATTTTACGTCCGATTTGGTCCAAATTTGGTACACACGTTGGTTGTCTAAGTCACTCGAGTTCGTTAGCCAAAAAAATTTACCGGAAGTAGATCACATTTTTTACCGGAAGTACGTGTATATATGTGTGCGCACTCTAACGGACGCATTTTATGTTCGATTTGGTCCAAATTTGGTACACAGGTTGGTATTCTAAGAAGCTGGGACGAGTTCGTTAGCCAACAAAATTGACAGGAAATACATCAAATTTGTGACCGGAAGTAACATGTACATATGTGTGTGCAATCTAACGGACGCATTTTAAGTTCGATTTGGTCCAAATTTGGTACACAGGTCGGTTTTCTAAGACGCTTGAACGAGTTCGTTAGTAAAAAAATTGACAGGAAGTACATCAAATTTGTGACCGGAAGTAACATGTATATATGTGTGAGCACTCTAATGGACGCATTTTATGTCCGATTTGGTCCAAATATGGTACGTAGGTTGGTTTTCTAAGTTGCTTGGACGAGTTCGTTAGCCAAAAAATTGACCTGAAGTAAACCAAATTTTTGACCTGAAGTAAACA
Organism: Philaenus spumarius; assembly: GCA_018207615.1. NCBI lineage: Eukaryota > Metazoa > Arthropoda > Insecta > Hemiptera > Aphrophoridae > Philaenus > Philaenus spumarius. The sequence continues at coordinate 209,884 of JAGFPH010000847.1, forward strand.
ATTTTTGAGGTTTTTCGTACTAGAATTAAATTTTGTTGAAGTTTTCTTTAAAAAAATAGACATACGAAATAATTCTGCACATTTTGTTTTTTTACGCGACTTTACAGCCCATCTCGTCCCCCCAAAATAAATCAAAACGTAAAATACCGTAAAAGTACGAAAATTAAATCCTCGGCTTTTACCGTGGTGACCGCTGGCAATATATTTGGTACATGCTGGCAGCACCTTCGTGAGTACCAATTTCCCAAATAGTTGTTTAAAACCCAAAAACATATATAAATTTAATTTTGGAAATTCGCTCAACTCACGTCAGCGGTTCAGCTGCGTGGTCGAATTATTCTTTATATTAAATTTAAATGTAAGCACGTTCAAAATATGGACTTGCATAATTACCATACTAGAACGGCTTGCAAATATACAGAGCAGGCTAAATTTGTTTGAAAAGTTACCTTCGCAGGCTGGAACGCTACTTATTATTATTATTTTTTTAAATTATTATTATTACAATCTTAATCCATAGATTAAATAAGTAATACATATAACATAAATAATATGTATGAAGCCTAGATATTAACTAAGTCCTGCGGTTTATGAAGCTCGAGCCGTCTTTTGTCACATTCCACGTCTAAAAGTTGGATAGCTTCCACGTTCACATGTCGATAAAGCCTCTTTTCATGCCGAGAAGCGCGGTCTTGAATTACCTCATTCACACTTTTCAGGTTTTGGTTTGCATGAAGGTCATCATTCCTTTGGCGCCATCTTGCATTTGTAATTGTACGAATAATACGATTTTGTTGTATTCCCTGTATAATTAATTGATTTGAGGGTTTTGTACGTCCCCATAATTCCGCACCATATGTCCAAATAGGTCCAATAATTGAAATAAAAAACAATCTCTTATGGTACAAAGTTAATTGGGATTAAGGAACGCTACTTATGAGTAACATTCCTCCAGACTTGCTAGAAGTAAATGACTAGTCATGTTTTCCCTAGAACTGGAAATGCTATAGCGAAAATTGGGAAGCCGGTATTTAGCGTTTTGCATAAATAGCGACATAGATAAAAACTGTGAAGTTTTCTTTTTAAAACCATATATTGTACATTTAGGGATATATCGAATAAGACTGTAAGAATCGATTCTAAACAGGCTTGCATATTAGCCAAATCTATGACCAATTACAAGCTTTCCCCGTAATCGTCTGCTGAATTCAATGCTGTTATGATCTTCTTCATAAATGACTTCTGTGAGGAGTTGCAGACCGTTGAAAATGATACAAAGTCTTGACAGTATACGGGGTTCATTGACGCGTGAATCACAGCTGATTTGCGTACTAAAATTTTGAAACAGTGATTACGTATGTAAATATACGTTTTAAGAAAAGTTGTAACTAAAATAAATATAGTTTAATTCATTACCTTCCCAACGGTACCGGTGTTATTACGATTGGATGATTTTAAGTGGATTAAATGATCGATTATGCAAATATATGCAAATTTTTGCTAATATTCGAAATGGTTGCGTTCTACGTCTGAGAGAAGGTCATAAATGACCTTCTGCTCGTTCCAGGCTTTTAAAGGCAGACTGAGACGATTGCTGTTGTCTGGATCGTGTTACTCTGTGGAGGAGTTTGTGGGGCACTGACAGGGGTGTATTGAGCCTCCGTGTTTCAATATTTTATGTCTATGTGTGTTATTTATTGTGTTTTAATGACTATTGTTTGGGGCCTTGTAATGTTGTTTATAGGGTTAATCATATTTTACAGTTTATTGAATTATGTGTAGTTGTATTTTATAGTGAAAAAAAATTGAAAACAAAGAATTGGAAAATGTGTATTATGGATATTAAATTGTGTATGCATTTATGTGTATATTCTGCTACCATAATATAATTTGTATAAACTTTGTAAGGTTGCTGGTGTACCATGTATTATTATTATATTACTTGCCGACTTGTAAATTATAGGACCTGCCTTATACAAATGTAATATTTTACGTAAAAGACGAATAAAGATTGATTGATTAAAAATGTCACTTACGAATTATAATTTAAGTGTTCGTGAACGATTTCCTGCAAATTACAAAAGATTATCTTGAAAATTCGACGAAAGAAAAGTTATATTGAAGAGGACTGTATGGAACCGTTTCGTCCTGGTATTGCACATCCTTAGGGGAAATAAAAAACACTGACAACTTACCAAAATAGGTTCAATACTTCAGTAGCTAGAAGAAATCACGGTAGTTGTGCAGGAGAGCGTGACCTTTCTTCGTATTCTGAAAGGACGTATTAAACTGAGTTTAAAAACACAAACCATTTTTGAAAGCGGACAAATATTATAGAAATTACGAGGGAAAGAAAACAGCCAAAATGCAGGTAAAGTTCAGCCATTTTCGTTCTGTTTGCATTAAAGAAAAGAAACTAAACACTTCTGACACCAAAAATGTAAATAATAACAATAGTAAACGGATGTAGCACCTAAAATGTTACAATAGCTAACTTTTGAACCATAAATATGACAGAGTACTTTAAAAGGGGACCTTCCTTTCTTTGCAATGAAGTTTAAAAATCCATTTTGTGAAGTGTAAAAGATTGCCGCCATGTTCCAATATGGCGGCCAACTTTGACATTTTTTATGGAAGACCCTATATTTAATGTTTTATCAGATGTAAAACAATATTTTAAGAATGTTTTATTCCTGGGTATTTAAAAAATGTTTAGCCGTTTAGCAATTACAGGCATTTAAATTTAAAAAATAGGCATACAAATATCTGAATCCCACCTAAAATCTTACAATAGCTAACTTTCAAACCGTTGCGGGTACAAATAAGTTTTAATGGGGAACACCACTTATTTCTGTAAGGTCTGAAATGTGGAAATCAATTTTATAAAAAGTGCCAAATTTCATTAAAAATAGGGATTTGATATTTTTTATTGGTAACCCCCAATTTTTATAATGGAAAGTTATTCTTTGGTCCAAAATTCCTAATAATAACAAAGCTGGAGAACATTTTAACGTAATTTATTTGAGGTTGTTTGCTGTATTTGTCCTTAACTATTACCATTCATCCGATTGTTTTGACAGCTACACCAACACTCGATGGGTAGTTAAAAAGGCTAAAAGAAGACGTATTGACATATTTTGTTAAAATGTGAGGTTTTGGGCAATTTAGGTTTAAATTATTAAAACAGAATCCATTTTGAAACCCATGATTGGATATAATCGCTTATTTTTCTTAAAATATATCATCGTTAGGTTAAATTGGTGCAAAGTTTGAACTCAATCGGCCAAACCGTTCTGTAAATATGAATTATTTTAATAAAAAAACACAAAACAAAATGGCGGATAACTGGAAAACGAAGCTATTTTATGAACAGTTTAGGGGAGAAAATATGCAATAAAGGCTGTTCAAATGTGTGACAAAGATGGAATTGAAAGTGCCAGGGCAGTCCAAAGGGAGGGGGGACGAATTCTTTGAGGCAATTTTTTTGGTACGGAGAAATAAGTCGAAAATCATACAAAATTACAAGAAATATTGTTAACTATTATTTTTGGAGAGCGTTATCTATCTACCTTAATGGACTAGCCACTTCCATTCTTGGAAAGAATTAACAAATAGAAATTGTGAGGGTGATCCAAATGGAAGGGACGAAGTCTTTGAGGCAATTTTTGGCAGAGAAATCGGTCGAAACTCGTATACAAAAAAATACGGGCAACTATTGTTAACTATTATTTTTGGTGAGAGCCGTCTCTCTGCCTTAATATAACAGTTTTAGTCACTTCCGTTTCTGAAAAAGAATTAAGAAATAGAAAATGTCAAGGCAGTCAAAACAGGGGTGACGAAATAATTTGGGCAATTTTTCGGCACAGAAATAAGTAAAAAATCATATCAGTCTAATGCTGTGTTTTTCTACATTCTTGTCTAAAAATACACCAAATTTGACTAGAGACAACACTTTTTTCATTTCCCCCCATAACTCGTAACAAAAAATGCAATTACGAATTCATTAGAAAAGAATTTTCTCTCCCGTGAAGTTTTTGTGAAGTTAGCTGTTCTCGAGATATTTAAGAACATCATAAAAGGGCCGCCATTTTGAATTTGGTGGTTTGGCATTCGAACTATAAAACTCATGTAAAATTACACCCAAGTAGGCCTATATAAATCAGTTTTAGAGATAACAAAATGACACGCGACGAAATATCAGACGTATAAAAAAGTACGACTTTCAGACATTTTAATAATGATTCCACAAACTGTTTTCCCTCTTAATCTATATTTAAAATTAACTTAATGGTAGAGAATTCCGAAAAGCCCAGTTCAAAGTTCATTAAATTATCACTTTACTCACAGATTAGGTTGCGAAGCACAGATACAGTTATCAAACAGGAATAAGAGTCGTACCAAACATCCGGCATTGCTACATTGAACGACTACTCCACAAGAAATTGACGGCTCCCTTCCCTAATCGTCATTGCCATAAGTAATGAAGGTTCACATATTTGCGTCTAAGATCCCTAAGTAAACGCAAAATATCCACACAAAAGATTAAGGAATCTTCGCAGATACAGCCATCTCCCACAAGCATAAAATACAGTATTTTCTCAAAGACCCCTTTAGGAAGATAATAATCTGAACATTATCTGAGAAAGTTTGAGTTAACGACGCCAGTTTATACGCAGCAGATGTTACCACATCCCTCGAACGTGTCGAGGAGATCCTACCGACGACGGGGGTTCTGACAATCAACTTCAATACGGAACAGAACGACAGACTTTAGGATTTTTGAACAGCGTATGAGTATAACTGTAGTTACCAGGACGTATCTATAAGAGTAGGGCACACAGGCGCCCCAAAAAAGGATTAATTTGACTCTTTCATTATTCCAGAATAAGGGTCTACCAAAAATAACTAAACTATTTGTGTCACATAGTTTCATGTAACAATCACTGCTTAACCTAAACTACAAAACATTTTGTAAACCAATATTTTTGGGACCTTTTTAATATAAAACTCTATGCACGATTTCAAGTTAAATATCAATCGGTTTTTGAATAAAAACTGATAACTTAAAGAGGCTTTGTGGACTAAAATTAGTTCATAGAATATGATTCAGACGCGAGCAGCAAAATGACACGTCAAACCGTCACGAAAATCTATAAAGCACTGGCAACACTGTCAGTCAGCTTACGCGATTATTGTTCATAGATCTGACAACACTGTAAGTTACATTTTGCGATTATTGTTGCTAGATCTGGCAACACTATCTGTTAGTTTGCTCGATTATTTTTGATAAATGTGCCAACACCATCACAGTTAGCTTTCCTTATTAATGTTGATATATCTGAAACACTGTCAGTTCGTTAACAACGTTGGTATATTTGGTAAAACAGTCAGTTTTTGTGATAAGTGTTGATAAACCTGGCAACACTGCCAGTTAGCTTTCGAGATTAGTTGTGAGATTAGCTGTATCAGATTAGAGATGTCTGTAAATTAAATTTCGTGATTATTGTTGATAGATCTGACTACAATTCCAGTTAGCTTTCGTAATTAATGTTGATTAATCTGGCAACACTGTCAGTTTTTGAGATCAGTGTTGATAGACCTGGCAACACTTCCAGTTAGCTTTCGTAATTAATGTTGATTAATCTGGCAACACTGTCAGTTTTTGTGATTATTGTTGATGGGTTTGGCAACACCGTCAGTTAACTTTTGCGATTATTTTTCACCTGGCAACATGTTCAGTTAGCTTTCTTAATTATTGTCGATAGGTCTGGTGACATTATCATTGTCACTTTTATTTTTTTTTCAGAAGACAAAAAATGTTCACCATAATATACAGTCTATTAGAACAATAAGGTTTATGTTAAGTAGCAGTTTAATTACAATCTAAACCTTAACAAAACTTGAAACAATTGCATACAAAGGGTTTAAATTAAAATTGACGGAATTCTAGTTTTGAATCTCATTAATTGTTTATTGCATTGAAAGATTATCGCTTGGATAATGGAAATTAGTTCCTGGTTATCTAAACAAATATAAAGTATAAATTCATTAACTCATAAGTCGCTTGCTTTACAAGTAATTAATTGTATTATCTAGACTATAAGCCTAATGACTAAGCCATATTTCCTAGTCGGGAAACAGTTATGCCGTGCGCAACAACTATATTGTTGGAAAAGTCATTTTAAACACAAATTAATTCAATTAAAGTGTATTAATGGCTTTTCAGTACATGCTAATGGTGTATTTATTTACTTGCTTAAGTATGTATGGAAAGCTGTTGATAGGAAAAACAACACAGTAATTCATTTATTATATCTCATAGAAATTAATTTCTGTTATAACACGCACGCTATCTGTACGTATTGTTTCAGAACTAATAAACGGTTCTAACAATTTGGCTTTATTTGATCACTTTAAGATCAAGTCTCCCGTTTAGATATACATGGTGATTCAGAACTATACGGCAATGTGTGGGTAGCTCATTCTATAGCTTAAAATAAAATAAAAAGTTCATATAAACATAGGCCTGAAAACGATTAGTTTTCCAGATATCCGTCATTTTGTTTTACAAATTTATTTATTTTTCCGTTCAAAACGCAAAATAAGTTAGAGAAATTTTTTTAAATTTTATCTACACAGCAATGTTCTCCATACTTTCCTGAACAATAAAATGTACAATAGTGTCCACTTTACACGAATAGGATACATTTTATAGATGTTTAAGTGACAATGTGTTCAAGCAGTGAAAAATTGCCTGACGCTTAGAGGCACATCTAGCAGTAATTGGCCTGACGCTTATTGGGTTTTAAGAAATAAGAAGGAAGAAATGTTATTACAAGTGCATCTTGGTGAGTCATAAACTTGAACCAGACGGGAAAATATTTTCAGTTCATGCTCATACGTCCACTGACAAGCTATGAGCTATACGCCAGGAATTTAAAACACCATCAGTAAAACATTTTAAAAGCCTCGGTTAACTCGTAAATCTCGCTGCTTCTAACCTTAAAAATGTAGAACTGTTTTATTTCTCGTCTGCAGTTCCTTGCACGACCAGTGACGTCACAGATCCTTGAGAAGCCACTGCGCATGCCTAATGTGCCTAGTTGGATTCAACGCACGTCCGCCTAGTGTTTAGAACCATGTCATATTACATTGTATTTATATAATAATGGTAAATAATGTCGGATGTGGAAAAAATCAGTTCTTGTATCTATATATATATTCAATCAGTTTGACCTTCAGATAGACACTATTAAAATTAAGTAGGCAGTTGAAGGGAAATGTATTGTACGATACTAGCGCATTTCCATAGGAAAGAAGAGATATTCCAGCGGCTCTTATGGTGAGACCTAAGGTCGGTAGTGGTCAATGAGCACCGATCACGTTTACCAGAACACATTTTGGGATGTCATTAAAAATACACGCCATATATGTGTTCGCACTCTAACGGCCGCGTTTTACTTTTATTCTTGGAGTTTCGTCCGTCAGACTCTTTACCTCTATTTTCCCCGTACCAGTCTGTACCAGTCGATTTTTCGTCATGTACTTTTTACCTTTTACCAGATGTTAGGTAGTTATCAAATCCATGGGATCTGAACCGTTCTATTTTCAACCGCTTAAATACAAGAGGAATTTATCAATAGTTGTTATTTTGTAATCGTATAAAAAAGGTTAAAAACATTAACCTAAATCTACACGGTCCTCTAAATCCTCTATCCTCAATACACAAAGCATTGCGTGCTTCGCACGACGTTCCGAATATTGAAAGTATTTTCAACACACAAATCATTGCGTGCTTCGCACGCCAACCCCACGGTAGAATCCACCACACGGCTTTGAACCGGGTACTTCTATGGTATTTTACGTTTTGATTTCGTGGGAACCAAGCGAGCTATCAGGTCGCGTAAAAAAACAAAATGTGCAGAGTAACACCCTATATTTGTATTTGTAGAAAAAACTAAAAAATACATTCATACTCGTAGGAAAAATCTAAAAAAAATAGTTACTTCAGGTCAAAAAAAGAGCTTCCGATTGTTGGATTTGTTTGGCCAACGAACTCGTCCGAGCGACGTACACAACCAACGTGTGTACCAAATTGGACTTAAAATGCGGCAGCTAGAGTAAATATATTATGATTTTTAATGACACTCCAAAACGTGTTCCTGGGGACAGTGATCGGTGCTCATTTGCTACTCCCGATCTTGGGCCTTACCATAAGGGCCACTGCAATAGCTCATTTTTCCTACGGAAATTCGCTAAAAAGCCAGGAAGTAAGCCGGCGTGTGTACTAATTCCCCAAATTATAATATTAAATACAGGCGAATTCCGATAATACGCACAAACACCGCAAATAAATACGAACTGAAATCACCACCCCTCTTCCGACTATTAAATAAAATTTCATAAATTTTCTTTAGGAAAACCCAATCTTTAAAGTCTTTTGAAAATTGTGTTAAACTGTGCCTTTTATACCGTCAGACGACTAAACAATGAATGCTTCTTTATTATATAAAAACATTTCTGACCTTCACGAAAAAACTTTGGGTCTACTGCGTATGCGTCCTGACCCCAGGTCACCGTGGAGGTAAGTGAGCGAAGCGAGCAGAGGGCGGAGCCCTCAAGTTGATAATTAAATCAATATTGTAGAAGAAGCTTATATTTTCAAAGTAGCGTATCAACAAATCTCGTGAACTATGTGGCTAATTCTTTTTCGAGTGTTTGCAGATCGTTGCACCGTTTGTGCAATGCTTGTGCCAGCGTGACGTCACCAACCAGCGCAGCGGCGGCCCAAGGAGTGGCTCTCCGTGTTGCAATATTATTAATTAATGACTTGATAGCCTATGACAGGCTGATTAATATTATATTCTAACCTGACCACTGCTGACGCCCAATCTTACGTCCGCGGTAATTGCATTCGTTTAGTTACGGTTGATGTATTAATCCCTCTGTTGGAACCTTCTGCTGCGTTTGTTGGACCAACATGACTAGTTTAAAAGTGCAAGGCACTGCTACCGCGGGACAAAAACCGAATTATACGTGAGTGATGTGTTAATTTCCTTTATCAATGCGCTATCGTATGCAACTAGTAAACTGCCGTGAAAAACCACAGGCGGATTAAGTAGACTAGGGGCTCTGCCAGTGGACGCTTCGCGTCCCAACCCCACCTCGGCCTTCGGCCTCAGATGGCTGCTTCGCTTCGCTCGCAGTTGGAAAATTCGCTAAAGAATCTCGTTAATCTTCTGTCAACTAAAATTTTGAAACCAGGCTTAAATATATTAATTAACAGTAATTGCAAGATTAATTATAACCTCAAAAACATGCTTTAGAAACGTAAGAGGCTTTCATTACTATTTTAGTCCTAGTTCTACTATCTTCTGTCAACTAAAGTTATGAAACCAGGCCTAAATATAGTAAACATTATTGCAGGATCAACATAACCTCAATACTATGTTTCAGAAATGAGCCAGGCCTTTATTACAAAAATGAATATTAGAATTTATCCATCTTTGACAAGTTTACCTTTTTTTTGACAAAATAAATTGTTAAATCAGGCCCAATTTATTCTAATTCCAACGTGCTAAATAGTATAAATTAGCTTGTTTTATTACAGTAATTAAAAACTATCCAATAAACAGCTAATTTTGGATAATACTCAATCTCAGTTCTATTCCACTCTATTTCCAACGTGCTAAAACAGTATAAATCGGCTTGTTTATAAACAGCTGTTTTGATTGCTTTATTTACTATTACGTTGTTATTTTATAACCAACATGGCAACCCATAAGACCCTATGTTAAAATTTTTCAACTTTTAAATGAGATTTTCTCAAAAAATTGCGTTTTTACACGAAATTCAACTATATGGGTGTACTTAAAAATCAAAACTACACCTAAATACAAAATTTCTTTGAATTCATTAGAGCCGTTTTCGAGATCCGCGACAAATACAAAGATAGATACAAGAATTGCTCATTTAAAGTAATAGGATACACATCAGAAATACATAATTTTATACAAAATACTATTTAAAAACAACAAACTTTATCTAGACCTACCTAACTGTGCTGACTGGGATTTTTAACTTGGTAAATGTATACAATTATAAGGATTATAAAACTGTAGGCAATTTGTTAACATTTTGTATTTATGTACGTTATTATATATTTAAAAAAAGAGACAAATATTATCTTTGAATAAATATTTATTTCATGTTGATGGATCAAATGATTTAGAAGTTAGCTGACACGTGCGAATTTTCGCAAGTTAGGTTACCTAGTTTTCACAAGTTGGCCTAGTTACCTGATTTTAGATTCATTTAATTAAGTAAATTTCGTTAATTTGAACGATTGAGTCTCATATAAAAAGTAAGAAACACATCTAAAAAGACAATTTCCATCGTCAATTATACGTTTCACCTCCATAACTATTAAACTATAAACAGAAAACACAATTAAGCAAAATTAAACATAACCTACTTCAATAAAGTAAATTGCAACATAAACAAACCATGTTATGATAATAAAACATGTGCTGTTATAATCAGCTGATCTGTGCTATTCAGTTCATCAGTAAAAACCATGTTAATCAATAGAAAACATTTTTAATTTAATTTTTAAATTATTAAATGAAGGTATAGTGAAATTGTATGGCAAATGGGCAAATATAGAGTTAATTACCTTTCATTTAATGCACACCGCATGCCAATCGGCCCAATAGAACTCCAGACATCACTCGGAATAGGTTTAAAAAATGTCCCCATGTTAAATTGCCGTAAGAGATTTTATTTCCGTTTTTAGAAAATTTAGTGGGGTAACAAGCAACTATTTAGATATTGTTAAAACCATTGTGAAATACAATTATGCAAATATTGTAAAATAACACCAGATGCAAAATTAAACACAACTGCGCAAATATTGTAGGGTAAAATTACACAACTCAAAAATACAAATAATGCAAAATAAAATTATACTAAAGTGAAAACCAGCTTTACATAAATATTGTAAAAAAAACTTCCAATTTAAAATATAATTATATAAAGAATATTAAATAAAATTATACAAATGTAACGTAAAATTATATAAATATTTTAAAATAAAATTACATAAATGAAATTATTTTTACAATAAACTAATACTCATTACAAGATGCAGATTTCTTTGAATGCATCTCTATTACCTATATAATTCAAATTTAGGATGGTAATTTTCACAACTATTATTAACCTTTCACCTACGAGTCAACATTTTGCAAACGCTTTTTAATAGTTGATATTTTTATAACTGTCTCATCAATTTAAAAAAAATCCATAGGTACTTTTACTTCGTATTTTTTCTGATTCCTGTCATAGACTGATGAAAGGGCGACAGGTTGACCAAAATGGGTGTAGTGAAATAAATTGCCGAATAAAACGTATTTGCGCAGACCTTCCGGTAAAGCGCAGAGTTATGAAATTGCTTTTTTTTCTAAAGGAAGCAGGATGAGAAAATAGATTGATGAACTGTAGTCTATTTATTCAGAGTTTCAAAGTTAAGTTAAGAAAATGAAATGGTTCTCTTTTTAATTTATCTTGAAATGTAAAGAAACAAGGGGAAAGGAGAGATTGATTTAAGCATGAATAAACGTTGCTAAAAATAGTTGCTGAAATCCAAGCAAAATGGGCAAATATACAGACAATTACCTTCAATTTGGTACCAACTGCGTGCATATCGGTCCAGTAAAACTCGAGATCTCACTCGGATTACAAAAATTCTTTTCAAATTAATATATAGATTATAGTGGTGAAATTAATAATCCAATATATTTATATGTTATACGAAGATGTACGAATGTTTCCGAAGCTAAACGAATAGGTATTTCTTCTTTAAATTTGTATAAACGAATATTTTGATGATAAAAGGTTGTATTTATATGCAGTTTATAAACTCAAAGCAAATATTTCAACGTATTATAGTATAAAATAGATCTATAAGTCGTATTTAAAAAAATCAACTTCATAAGAAATTACAATGATTGAAGTTGTATCTATATATATATATATATATATATATGTACACTGAGTTTGTTTAACTATTACAGATGATGGCTGAAATACAAATCTCGTATCAGTGTTTGTTATCGAACTCCTCTGAAACGGCTTCACAGATTTTTATGAAATTTGTATGTATATTTGGTAGGTCTGAGAATAGGTCGTAGGTTATTTTTCATACCATAAGGGTTGTTACATCCCCTAAAACAATAAATATTAATTTGTATCCTTTCCTTAAAGCTAGAAAGCTGAAATTTAATTCATTAATGCCTTACAAAATACAAATAAAATATAATCCCTTTTTATAATTTGTCACGTTCTGCTAAAGGGTAAAAATATATTAACAACCCCTACAACTATAAATATTAGACTCCTAATTGAATACCTCCTAGGAACGTGAAATTTGGTACACATATTCCTCATAGGCGCTAGAGGCGCACTGAGAAAGGATTCTAAAATATTTGGCCTTTAAGGGTTGAAACAACCCCTAAAACAGTAAATATGAATTTTTATACTTTCCTTAAAGCTAGAAAGCTGAAGTTTTGTACATTTATTTCTTACAAGAAACATATAAAAAATAACCCAGTTTTACATTTTGTCACGTTCTGCTAAGGGGTAGAAATGTAGTAACAACCCCTAAAACAATAAAAATATTAATTATTAAACTTTCCTTAAAGCTAGAGAGCTGAAGTTTAGTACATTTATTTCTTACAAGATACATAATTAAAAAATAATTTTGGATGATCCAGCTAAGACTATGATTTACCAGTCTGTAGATTTGGCGGTTGAAAAAGAAGACGCTCCTCACTCTGAATTCTTTAATTTTAAATTGATTTAATTTATTTAGTCCAAATACCACGACAAAGACGATTGACGTTTCGCCAGTGAACAATAAATACCAAACTAATTGAAAATGTTATGTAATAATTCACTTTCGTGCAATAAAAGATGAAAAATATTACAAATTATGTAACATATTGATGCAAAACAAATTCCCAGTAGCGAAGCACGGGTATTCAGCGAGTAATTATTATATGTTACTCACGTGCGTACGTATAGGAGTTGATTTTAAAATTAAAGGAAATCATCCACACATGGGCACAAAACCTGTGCTTGGGAATCGTTCAGCTAAATACATGCAGGGAAATTGTTCCACTATCTCTTACTAGATATTCCTATTAATTTTATAAACTGACCTTTTAGTAAAACATAAAAATGCGCCAGACTCGTTCGTTAGTAGTGGAACGTCTTCGATTCAAGAAACAGCTGATTTTATGCATTATTCTCTTTTCATTTGTTGACTATTTCATTACTTCGTGATTAGGGAATAATTATGTGCAATTGAATTGAAGAAAATATCTCTTAATTAAATGAAATAATAGTATTTCTATTATTTATACATTTCCATAAATGCATAATATAAGAAATAAATAATTCGACCACGCAGCGCGAATCAGACTTTTCGTCTGATCCTGGATAATTTGCACACTCTGACGCTTCAATAGTTTCATGAAAAACACACTGAAACCCCTTCGGAATGACTCTCTTGGCACTTAGTATTCCAAAGATCTACGGCTCTAAATCTGTACCGAGAACATTGATATCTACCTGTTTATAGATTAAATAACCTGCTCAATAAAATCTCTTTCAAACTGGTACATCCATTCATTAAACATATTTTATTAAGAAAAACGCCGTTGATAATATTATAACAACAAACGCTACCTGCTTGCCATATTGGCAAAACGTGTAGCACACAAAAAAATTAAAAGAACATTTTTTATTTATTCTTGGGACGCTCAATAACATATCTGTCTTTGGAAAAACTATCTGATTAATTACGTTTATGGGGTTAACATTTTGATGGGGGAGTAACTACTCCAAAACAATACAAATTTAATACCCACGAAAATAGAGTGGTGAAATTGTTCACGATTGTTTCTTGAACAAATTAGATCCCTCAAGTTCGGATTATTATTGATTATGATTATTATTGAAATAAATATTATTTTACTTCCCATCAAGGTAGAAATCTGAAATTTATACACATAGTGTTTATCACCTTCCCCAAGTACATGTTTTTACTGATTAAAAACCTAAATTTCAAGTCCAATTTACCTGAAAACGGTGGATTTTATGTAAAGAAAATTTAAAGAATTAACATGTCTTAAAATTGTGTAAAACATTTGAATACGTGACAGAAAATATTGGTTCACTTTAGAAATTTAAAAACGGCAGATGTTATCTCAATTAAATTCTGCGAATTTATCACGTAATATTTTATTCTAACAAGAAGATGTACGTTTTTTAAGAGGAAACTTCTGTAGGCGCACATCGGAGCTGTGTTTGCTGGGGGGTGAATCGGATTTTACCGTCACGCATTTCCTGAAGCGCTCTATTCCGTCAGTTTGAAAAAGTTTTGGTCTTGGCGAGATTCGAAGCAGCAGAATCCATCACCATAGACTAGCGCCTTAGGCGCTTAGGCCACGAACGCATTGCTAGTTCAGTATATTTGAGTTTTACATATTATAAGTGCAACAGATTGTCCTACTTATAGGCTTAACAAGTTAATGTTGAAACAATGTATAATTTAATTGGTAATACCTATGACATGGACATGGTGCTTCCTCACTTCATAAGTTGTGTAAAACATGAACATTGTGCTTCCTCACTTCGTAAGTTGTGGTAAAAAGTTTACACTTCTCCCAAATGGTCTTAAGCACACAATTTACATTTTAGTTTCTATTGAAATAACATAGCCTTCAACCTACTTATTCCTAATACTAACAAATTAATAAACTGCTTTGATGTTATGATAACAATATCATTTTCCAGAACTTTGATTGTCCATTACTTTGGAACGAAGCCTGATACTAAGCTCTAGTTTGCGCCATTCTGTTTCTCTTTTAATATGCTTTTCAATGGTGTATTACATGATTTACCTTTATATTGAATTTTTTACCTCCCTACACAAGCCCTCAAAATCATAGAGGGTCAGATATGTCAAAAATATGTCCTTTTGCAACACAAGATATATACAAAGTTTTGATAACTTATTTTCAATAACAAAAATAATAAAGGGGATTAAATGGACTTTAGCAACACTCTGTATATATGTGATCACACTCTAGCGACAGCATTTTACGCCCGATTTGATCCAAATTTGGTAGACAAGTTGGTTTTCTAAGTCACTCGGACGAGTTCGTTAAAAAAATCCAACAACCGCAAATACGTTTTTAGACGGGAAGTAATAATCTTTTGAGGCTTTCCGTACTATAACGAATCGTTTTATAGTTTTACCTAACATTATAAATAAAGGAGATTGTTCTGCATATTTTTCCCCCGTCCTTATAGCCCGTCTGGTCCCCCAAAATCGATCAAAACGTAAAATACCGTAAAAGCACCCGGTTCAAACCCACGTGGGGAACGTTACCGTGTTGGCAGCTTCTGATTCGAGGCCGACAGCCTCGAGTTTTTCCGCTCGAATTTTGTACCCATTTTGTAATATACGAACCAATCAAATCAATTTTAATACCAAAATTTTTAACAAAATAAAGGCTACGTTCCTTTAAAGTGATAGGTCAAACATTGTTCCATCTTTGTTAGAAGCCCGGAAATAAGGCTATGTCCTGAATTCTAATCAACCTATACAGGTTTTCAAGGCCGTAGAAAAGGGGTGGGGGTGGGGGTTAGGGAGTCAGAAAACAACCGAAATCCCTTACGTGGATTTTAAAGGTTTTATGGTGTTTTACGTTTTGATTGATTTTGGAGGAACTAGACGGGCTATAAGGTCGTTTAGGAGGTTGGCGTGCGAAGCACGCAATGCACTGTGTATTAAAAATACTCACCAATATAGGGTTGGCGTGCAATGTACTCTGCGTCGGCCACTTCTCATACTGTTCAGTGTCAAGCTCACATGTGCGTCCTTAGCAGTGAACGAGTTCAAAGGGTTTAAATTTTAAATTCAAACCCCGGTCCCGACTGACCCCCCCCCCCTCCCCCCGAAAAAGTTTTCCTGGCTACAGCCTTGCCCTGTATAGGGTAACGCTGAGAACCACATAAAATAAACTCATATCTTGATATCATCATTAAAACTATAATATTACAGTTATATTCATTGTTTTAAATTCCAGGCCAACCTTTACAAGCTCAAAGGTTTACCAAGAAACTAGCACCGTATCTTAGACCCTAATCTTTCCGTTATAAAACTATCTGAAAACCTAATCTCTTTGTATTTAAATAAATACATATAAATCCTTCACGTGAGCGACTAACAAATAAATATTATTTACCATAATGCACTTCCTTATCAAAGTCAACAAACATCACAATGCGGAAATGCAACTTGGTAAATAAAATAAAAGCTAGATAATCTCTACCGCTTTGAGGAACTCGATAACTTAACAGCATAACTTTATTTACAAATAATTAATTCCGTAATCTGTAATATCGTAGTTTCCTGGTTTCCTTTATTTTATCATAATCCCAATGCCGTCTCGGCAAGATATCCGACTGCGATTCGAAAAAGAAATATAAGTAATGCATTTTAATGAGTTCTTTTGAATTCATTGTTTTAAAACACGCTCAAAGAAGTCGGGTTATGTTAAATTGGAACTTTGGACTCAAGTAGGTCGGAATGAAATGCGGCTTGTAAATGTATTTCAGATAAAAATATTGTCAAGCTGTTGTATCAGGCTTTAACCGTAATAAAAAAGTTAATGTGTGCGATAGTTTACCTTTTCTTCAATCCTAACACACATAATTTTTATCTTTCAATTGCCGTTCATTATTAGATTGTTTTTTATACAAATACTAGCTGGCCCGATCCGGCTTTGCA
>JAGFPH010000847.1:243663-258907 GCA_018207615.1 Philaenus spumarius
TTTTTTATCACAAAATATTTCTTTAAGATTCATATTTTTTAGTATAAAAATCACAGGAATGACAATTAAAAAATTGTTTTTGTCCTTCACGTGACTTCATTTTCCCCCAATAACGCGTTTCGGAGTTTTACTCCATCTTCAGACTTGTATGCCTCTTTCAAGTTCGTCATTTTATATAAAAAAAAAAAAAAACACTCTCACACAGTCACTTAAAAACATAGTAATTTGTACGGCGCGCCTCGTATGGTGGTCAAGGGACGATTAATTATGCACTCCAGCTGATAGAAAAAAACATTCATCCGTGGACCATCATACGTGGGGAGCTCCAAATGTCTTACAATTAATATGTGTTTGAGTGTTTGTCTGTATAAAAATGTTCTTAACGCGATATATTTCCAACAGTGTAATGAGTTGGCGTGCGAAGCACGCAGGGTTGTCGTCCAGTTTAGTAATTTACCATTTTTAAGACTAAGAATTTACAGAAAATTACTTACAAAGGTTATTATTAAAATTATCCACAAAACAAGGGCGCTCATGTGATATTTTTAGGGGGGCTAGATCGTGGTATGGGTTTAAGGAGTAGCCTCCCCTCCTTCGGAAAAATGGGTCCAGGAAATTTGTTGACCTCCCCCAGAAAGGTTTAAAATTTAGGAAGCCAATTTGGCTGTTCAGGTGAAATTTTAACCCACACAGCATCGAGTCTGTACCTTTACACCGTCAGTGAATACACAAAGACCTACAACACTCCTTGAGGCTGCACCAAGTAGTGACCCAGCTTGAACTCTTGTAAAAACCCAAATAAGTATACAAACGGAACACAATATTTTAAACATATGTTAGTGCTAATCTCTTAAAAGTAAAATATCTGTCCAGAAATAATAGGCCTAATATGCATATTTTCCTTTCCCTGGGATCTAGGGGGGGGGGAGGGGCCCCCCTCCGCCCATAGGGGCACCCATGTCCTCAAATCTACAATAAATAGATTTTTACCAACACAAAATCGTCAAAATTGGTTATTCAGAACTTTAAAAAACGTATCTTCCGGACTTGATCTCTCTATAATAAACTTCTCAATGCAAGCTACTTCTTCGTGATTTCTAACAATGCGATAGATACACAAAATGGCAATCTCTTGTAATGAGTTGGCGTGCGAAGCACGCAGGGGTGCCTCCTAGTCTAGTAAACCTACTACATCCAATAAATATTACTTTCATAACATTCCACCCGATCTATTAAAAAAATATACAGTCTACATTCTACAACGAATTACTTTTCAATTTTCAGCTTCAGGAAAGCAAATCTCTCCCCCCACCATCACCACCATTATCTTTTATTATCTTATCGAATAGTTTGGAAGAACTACACAAGAATAAATTTAGCAGCTATAAACAGGAGATACTGTGAAAAGCTTTTACACCGATATCTCCGAGATGCAGTTCTATTTGTTTAATAGATTTTGTTTTAGTCTTAGAGAGAAATTCTAAAACAGCAGATTTACTTATCGCAGAACTATTCTCTTTGGTTGTTCTTGATCAATAATATATTTCCTGTACTACAATAATTGATTTTTCTGGCCGTATAAGAACACTGATAATGAGAAAATCTGTGACACGGTCATTGATTCACAAATGTGACCCCGTGCATGCAACGAACGTCGAACAGAACGCCTATCTTTGAAAACACTATTACTACTTCAAGTAGTATTGAAGTGATATTAACCTTAAAATAATTCGACCACGCAGCTGAACCGCTGACGTGAGTTGAGCAAATTTCCAAAATTTAGTTTATCGGCCTATGTTTTAGGGTTTCAACCAACAATTTTTGAAATAGGTCTATTCACGACGGTGCTGAATAGCTGCAAAATGGTTCCCACGCCATTCCACATATTAGGAGTATCTTCCAAACCCCGCATTTGGGGTATCTTCAATACACAATGCATTGCGTGCTTCGCACGTCATTTCTGATATTGGGAGTATCTTCAACACACAAATCATTGCGTGCTTCGCACGCCAACCCCACGGTAGGATCCACCACATGGCTTTGAACCGGGTACTGCAATGGTATTTTACGTTTTGATCGATTTTAGGGGAACCAAGTGCAAAAGTCGCTATAAAGTCGCGACTTTGATTTTTATAAAGTCGCGTAAAAAAACAAAATGTGCAGAATAACATCCTACATTTATATTTGTGGAAAACAACATAAAAAAAATTCATTATCGTAGGAAAAATCGCAAAAAATAGTTACTTCTGGTCATAAAACGTGCTTCCGATTGTTGGATTGTTTTGGCTAACCAACTCGTCCGAGCAACGTAGACGACCAACATGTGTACCTAATTTGAACCAAATCGGAGTTAAAATGCGGCCGCTAGAGTGCGAACACATATATACAAAAATATATATGATGTTTAATGACTCTCCAAAACGTGTTCTGGGAACCATGATCGGTGCTCATTTGCTACTCCCGACCTTGGGTCTTACCATAAGGGCCACTGCATAGCTCATTTTTCCTATGGAAATTCGCTAATTAAGAAAAATGTTGGGAATTGAAACTTTGTATTACTTGATTGGTGTGGCCTTTATGGGTTGACGGCCTCTGCAATGCAAACAATGTACACCGTGCGATAGCAAATTTCGTGGCGCATGCATTATTCCGTTGAATTCTTATGAAACAAAAGACGGTGAACCGATGCAATACAATTACCTTTAAGGCTAGACAGGAGTGGACAAATGCTGAGTCGACCGCAGATCTCCAAGTGGCAGAGCTGTGCACTTCTAGCATTGAGTTTGTGTGGGTTTTATTCTTCCGCTAGCAAATATAGGACAACTTAATAGGCGGAAACTAGAAGGTTACAGACGCAACCCTTACTGTAACCACATACTGAAATGCGCATGCGTGACAATGTATGTGAGTACGTGTTATTAAACAAAGCTTTCTCTCACACATTCAAAATTAACGGATGTATATTTTTCTAGCAGTCCACCGCGAGGAACAATTTGATGTCATAACCACCAGAATGAAGGCTAAACACTCAAGTTTGAACACAAATTCAGAGCGTACATGCTTCCACAATAAAGCAGAGTTATCCAAATTTATTGAAATTACTTTTATTTTAACGATAATTAAACTTCGAATGTTGTGAGCTTTTTACATTTTTGATATTTGCATTATTAAATAAGAAAAAGTCGCAAACTTTGATTTTGAGTTAAGTCAAAGAAGAAATTAAAAAAACTAAATGATATCCACATTCGGCCTGACCTAACCTTTAAAACTACATATTTAATATAATTCTCTGATCATTATTACTCCAGTAATCTTGTTACGCGTTTAACATTGCTCTTGTTGGAGTTGAAATTCAAGATGGTGGCTGGGTTTCCGAATGGTTTACTATATATAGTTCGTGCTATTTTCTGTCCACATAGAAGCAATGTACTTCATTTTCAGAAAACATTCTAATCGTCTTCTTCAAAAGGCTATGTAGCTTTTGTCTTACACGTTATAATTGAGAGAAATTGACGGCAACTATTAATAAAAGATTTAATTAGGAAAATTCTAAATTTTTAATGCATTTTATGCGGTGTTTAAAACAATAATTTTCATATTTTAAGGGCACACGTAAATAATTTAAAGCCTTCTTTATTATAAAGTTATTTCCCTGATTACTTATTTATAAATAGAATCCGAAACACGAGATTACGAATCTATGTTTCTTTGCTTTCGATCCAAGCCGGCTGTCCAGCGCTACTAGCCAACCTACAACAGTCGTCCGTGCACTCACTCTAGTACAGATCCTTGGTTAGTGTTCAGAGTAGGCGAACGATAAGTGGGCGATTAGTAGATGTAGTGACTTATGTTTTCAGCCCAGCAATGTCCGTCCCCCCTCCCCCCGCTTTTCCTCGCGCCACTACCAGAATTGGTCAGATATAGCATGGCCAACCTCTCAGATGCGTTGGCGGGACGGAAGAATTTATGCTAGTGGGGACGCCGTATATATATGTATTTATTGGAATATTTTATTCACTTCCAGACCGAAGTATTATGTTCAGAGCGCGGCAACAGACTGAGCCTTTCTGACTCCCCACCACTCCGAGTCTACTGCTCATCTCAAGACCATGGGTCATGCTCGACCTTCTCTATAGTTGTGGACAGCGTAACTCTGAACCAGAATCGCTTCACAGCCGCTGTACATCCGTTAGACGCTAGCCTTTTCCTGGTTCAGAGTTACGCTATCCACAACTATAGTATACACGGACCAATTTTATTAAAATCACACTGTATACTCAGATTTGTTTCCATTGTGAATAGAGGCTTAAGAATATATTAAATGGTGGAAAATCCAAGATCTCGAAGGGTCGTCTTGCCATCACAAGAGAGACTAAGGACTTCAGGGTACGGTGAAGTAAAGAAGATCGTGTAATACACAAATTAACATCTCCGTATTCCGGTTAATTTGAGGATTAAAACCGCCTGTGATGGTTCTTTTCATTGAGGTGGTGGTTTTTGTTTATAAAAGAACAATCAAGATCATTCGTTTACAATGATACTGTATTTACCAGATAAAAGGAAAACAAAATTGAGGCTATTTTGTAGTGAAGAAGCCTTTGGAAGGCTTCATATACATGATTTTTAATGACACCCCAAAACGTGTTCTGGGGACCATGATCGGTGCTCATTTGCTACTCCCGACCTTGGTTCTTACCATAAGGGCCACTGCAATAGCTCATTTTTCCTAAGGAAATTCGCTAACAAGATATAAATAGCCCATTTTAAAAGTACAACCTGTATACACCCGTGCGAACCAAAACCCCCCCCCCCCCCAAAAAAAAGGGGGCGCTACCCAGCCCGCCTTATTGAATCTGATTCCCATAAGAGCAATGCTAAAAAGAAATAAGAAATTTTTTCCCGTTAATTCGTGGAATAAATTTAAAAGTTTGGTTTCATTTTGAAGTACTGTCATATGCGGATGTTGATTGCTGAATACATTTTCAAAAACCGTTTTATTGTTTTCATAAACGTATAATATAAATAGTAAAAAATAGTAAACTTTATCCATTTTTAACTCAGTTGCAAAAAGAGATATTACAAAAAAACCTTAGCAATCAACACCCACAATCTATTTTACTTTAAGAAAAAAGTACAGCTTTCGTTTTTTGACAAAAATAACACAAAAATATGCTTAATTGTGAAGGTATGTTTTGGTTGTTTAACATTAAATTGGTGCCCAACTTCGACGTTTTGAATGTAGGGAGCCGAGCCTTAACACTCCAGATAGTATCGCTAGTCGTGAAGCACACCACTGAAAAGGTTTTAAAGAAGCAAACATTTTTTGTATTTAAAGTTTGACTTTATCTCTAACCGTTTCAAAAAACAAAAACAAAAATGGCGCCTCGGAAACTTATTTTGGGCACTGGTGATCTCATTCACCCTGTATAGATGGAACACGATTGAGATAAAACGCGATAGTTTTGCAAAGAAATGTCTAATTCGTGTTATAATATTCAACGCTAGCCACATCCTGGCCAACCCCTATTTAAATACGGTCCACACCCAGCTGTACAATCACCTAAAAGTATGAATACTAAACGGGTATTAAAACTGTGACTTGAATTTTGCAATTTAGTTTAAAATTAGAATTACAATATCCGCACTATGAATGTGCTTTGTAACAAGTTTGCGTTTAATTGCAATTTTATATAAAACGCTTTAATATCCTCCAACGTTATAGTTTCAACATGAATGGCGCCTTTATTTAGATCAAAGATATTTTTAATGTTTAACGTAATGAACTCTCGAAGTAATTATTTTTTCCCTAATAAAACGTAATAAGATGTATAGGACTGAGGGAGCGGCGACGGTATTTTTAGCGAATTTCCGTAAGAACGATGAGCTACGGTGAGACCTAGGTCGGGAGTAGTAAATGAGCACCGATCATGATCATCAGAACGCGTTTTCGGGTGATATTAAAAGCTTTATACTGTGTGTAAAAAAAGTCCGCCCCCCTTTAATTTTTTCCTTGTTAAAACAAACAAATATCTTTTGGGGAACGACACTAACTTAATCCAAAGTATCTTTTGACGTTATCGGAAATTTTGAGTGTCCCCCCCACAAATGGAAGATTTAGGGGGCAACTCAAAATTTTTAAATGGGAAGTATGGCCATGTGATACCTCATTTTAAAGGTATATTTAAGCCTAGGAAAATGACACGAAGAAAATAAAAATCGGATCACCCAAAACACAATGGCGGCCCTAAACGTGTTGAAATAAATCGACATAAAGTTGCTAATATCTCGAAAAGGAAGAGTTTTTAGAAAAAATGACCTAAAAATTGCTTCCAAATCGATTTCATAAATTTTATTTATTTTTTAAAATTTCTTAGATGAAGGAGTAAAAATAAAATTTATGAAATCGATTTGGAAAAAATGTTTTCAAATTAGAATTTTTAGTGGAATTATCTGTTTTGGTGCTCTCTGAACCCCAAAAAATTGTTTAGTGGAATTATATGTGTTGGTGCTCCCTGAACACAAAAATATTTTTACTGGAATTATTTGTTTTTGTGCTCCCTGAACCCGAAACAGTGTTTTTTTTTGTGATGTCTGTCCGTGTGTCTGTTAGGATGTGTACAGAGCTGGGGACCATACCAACGGTCCGATTTTGATGAAATTTGTTACGTAGGTGCAGTTCTAGAATATCTCCAGGCATTTTTTAAAATTTCTTTTCAAATTTTGGATTTTTAATGGGTTTTACTCCCCAAAAATGACAAAAAAACGAGGAAAATCAAAATTTCTCAAAAACGGCTCTAACGATTTTCATATAATTTGGCTTATTTTAAGCCCTTAATGTACCCTACCATATGCAAAAAACAGCATCTTTCTAAAAATTCTCGTTTAGGTAATAATAATAATAACTGATTTTTGGGGGTTTTGGCCAAAAAGGGGGTTGTTTTTCAAAAAATTTCAAAACCTGTTTTCATGCATCTATAAAGGCATAATTGAAATTTTTTTGCAAATTTGTTCAAAATCGATAGAATAGTTTTAATAATAATAATATTTATCAGTTACTCTCCTACTTTAATGTGCCCCCCTCCTATTTTAATACAATTATGAATCACAGAAAATCTGTTTAATAATTTAAATATGTTTGTGAGAAAGTATGTGCCAGTTCCTGGTACCGTTTATTTAAAATTATCGGAAACTATTTTTTTCTTTGCTATCCCTTACCAATAATTTGTGTTCAATATCTACAATGAGCGATTTAATACAGTACTTCTTTGCCATGCCAACGTAGACATGCCCATAGGTCTACATGTGACAGGAGAATCAGTTCTGATATCTACTTGAATTGACTTCGTACGATACTTATAAATAAATGATTGCTGTTATGGCATCTCTTGAGTTTTTATACAGATGTGTTAATTGTGGATGTGATATGTTGTAGAAATAATGTGTTCTTGCAGTCTGTATTGCTTCAAATAGGCTAGGATAGAGTGTTAACCTTCAAAACAGTATTTCTTTCCAAGTCCAAATTGTTTTCATATTACAATAATTATATGTAGCGAATTTCCATAGAAAAAATGAGCTATTGCAGTGGCCCTTATGGTGAGACCCAAGGTCGGGAGTAGCAAATGAGCAACGATCATGGTCCCGCAGAACACGTTTTGTGGTGTCATTAAAAATCATATATATATCTATACTTATAAAAACCAAATACCATTGACTCATTGACTCATCACAGTTTCTCCAAAACCACGAGGCCTAAAAACATGAAATTTGGCACTAATACTCTTTATAGGCTCTAGACGCGCACTAAGAAAGGGTTTGCGAAAATTTGAAATTTTAGGGGGTTTTTGGGGGTCAAAGTTACTAAATCACGATTTCTCAAAACCTACTGAACGGATTGGAATAAAATTTGATATGTAGCTTCCTCTAGGGCTATAGATGCTCGCTAAGAAAGGGTTTTAAAAAATGCGAAATTTTAGGGGAGGTTTGGGGGTCAAAGTTACTACAAAAAACCATCGAACGGATTGGAATGAAATTTGGTATGTAGCTTCCTCTAGGGCCCTAGGTACTCGCTAAGAAAGGGTTTTTAAAAAATTCGAAATTTTAGGGGGGTTTGGGAGGTCAAAGTTACTAAAAAGAAACACCGAACGGATTGGAATGAAATTTATTATGTAGCTTCCTCTAGGGCCCTAGGTGCTCGCTAAGAAAGGGTTTAAAAAAAATCGAAATTTTAGGAAGGTTTGGAGGGGTCAAAGTTAATAAAAATCCCCATAAGTGTTACAAAATCCCTACATAGTGTAATATATTTGTTGAAGGGATATATTACAACAATATATTTGTCTATCCGTGCAAAGCCGGGTCGGGCCAGCTAGTTTATGTATATATGTGTTCGCACTCTAGCTGCCAAATTTTAAATCCGATTTGTAAGTTCAAATTTGGTACACATGTTGTTTGTCTACGTCTCTCGGACGAGTTTGTTAGCCAACACAATCCAACAATCGAAAGCACGTTTTTTTGACCGGAAGTAACTATTTTTTGAGATTTTCCTACGAGAATGAATTTGTTTTTTAGTTTTTTCTACAAATATAAATGTAGGATGTTATTATGCACATTTTACGCGACCTTATAGCTCGCTTGGTTCCTCCAAAATCGATCAAGGCGTAAAATACCATAGAAGTACCCGGTTCAAAGCCATGTGTTGGATTCCACCGTTTGGTTGAAGATACTTCCAATACGGGGGGGGGGTTGGCGAGCGAAGCACGCTATGCTTTGAGTATTGAAGATACGCCCAATATGCGGAATGGCGTGCGAACCATTTTGCAGCTACTCAGCACCGTCGTGAATAGACCTATTTCCAAAATTGTTGGTTGAAACCCTAAAACATAGGCCTATAAACTTAATTTTGGAAATTTTTCAACTCACGTCAGCGGTTCAGTTGCGTGGTCAAATAATTTTTTGTATACTACAAAAATTAAAACAATTCTTATTAGCTGATTTCTAGAGCAAAAATGATTTATTGAAGTAAGTCTTATTGAGAGGCCTAAAGTCGGGAGTAGTCAATAAGCACTGACCATAGTATCTAGAATGTTTTGGGTTGTAAACAACAACTGTTTTCTTTAAACAACCTTATAACCCGTTTTTCCCCCTCTAAAATCAGTCAAAACGTAAAATACCATAAAGTACTATAACAAGCGAGTTTGTCCACTACGAATGAAGCGAACAAGTAAATAATCCGAGGCGGTGAGGTCAGTGTAAACTCGCCAAGTCTAAGACGTCGCTCATCAGAGCACCAAAGCGGCTGAACGATATCGCCGGGCTTTGTTGAGATCGTTCACAAAATTTGTACTTTCGTTAACAACGGCCGTCGCACTAGCACAAGAAAAATGTCTGTCCAACGACACCAACAGGAATGTCTGTCCAACTCGATTTCAATGTTGAAGATTGGAACGGCAGCAAAGGGTATCGAGGTTAGTTGGGGAAAAAATTACTAGTCGAAAGTTTTTTTTTCGTAGTTTTCGATATCTTAAAATTTTTTGAAACTTTGAAGCTTTAGATTTCGGTTCGTATTTTATTAAAGAAAGTTTAACCAGTGCAAATTGTAGGAAGTGCAATGCTCTTTGTAATAAAGTGCTTTGAAGCGCGTATCTCAGCAGTTATAAGCAAAAAAATCACTTTAATATGTCCGAAAGTTTTGAGGCTTTTCGGCCGCCCTCAAGTTCGCACACGGTTCTCGAATTGGAAAACGTTGATTCTACACCACAAACGATTAAAAGATCATTAACTTCGGACCTTTTTCCAGGAAAATTGTAGGCCTGGTGACTGGAAGGTAGTAATTTATACCAAACGAGATTTTACACCTTTTGATACCTTTTGCGAAGGAAATGTAGTGGAACCGAGATGACTCGTCATAACATATTAGACTCATAATTGTTAGAGGCGACGATTTTTGAAACTTTACGGAAGATAAACATCCGAAGTCTTGAAAGGTTTCTAAAAACCTGGAACTCGAGTGAGCTGTGCATACGCTACGTTGATGAAAGGCAAAAGCAGAACAACTTTTCTTTTTTAGAGGATGGAATGCACTTACGCAGACCTCTCGGCCAGTAATGATCCCTAATGACTGTAAGAGTCAATCTGAAACATTACGGAAAAACATTATGGTTAGTGGTGTGGCGGTGGCGGGAAGAAGAAGTCTCTACTCGAGACCAGCCATCAACGAAATACCAAGATCCGTGTATAAAACATCACTGGCATACTGGGGGTCCCGGAGCTCCGATGAAGGCACGATCCCAAGAACGAGTGAAGAAGTGAATCAGAATAAACAGCGAGGAAATCACTCCCCGAGATCGGGCCGGCAGCCGAACACCATGACCCGTACCTAAACATCACTGGCAGAGGGATCCCGGAGCTACGGTGAAGGCCCGTTTCGAGTTCTGAAGTGAAGAACTGACTGAAACAGATAGAACAATGAATTAGTGCTGGAAGAAATCGCAACCCGCAGTCCGACCGACAATCGGACTACGGGAGACTAGAAGAAAGAGTCCGCCGGCGTTGTGTTGTGATCGTTCGTCGAAGAAACGTCCGTTAGTCGTGTTCGGTGTGAAGCGCTCCCCGTGATAAACCATCCTCGGAACTTCAAGGCCCGTCCAAAACCTCACTGGATGTCTCTCGACAAGCTCAGAAGAAGGCACTACCCCGGGTCCATGCTGTGTTGTGCAGTCGTGTCCGTTAAACGCAGAACAATCCGGGCATTTAATGTGATAAAAAAAGGATCACTGCCTGTGTACATATCGCATACCAGACCACCTTACCGCGCAACAATACGTAAACCGGCAAATAAACTGATCACAAAATTAACCTTGCTCTCGCCGTGGCTTATTGTAAATTCACTTTCGCTTAATTGACCGTTATTATCACCGGCGGATATAAATTCCTGCGGTTTAACGAGGGTAATTGCAATCAAACAGATTTTTTCCCAATTAACGCAAAACGTCAATTAATTCCGCTAAAGGCGACCGTTCAAGATCTTGAGTGTAGCGAGCCTTTAATCTGCACTCGAAGAACTATTCCAGAATGTCGTATCTCTTCCTTGTTGGAAATGTCACTGTTTTAGCAGATGTTTCCGTGTAAAAACCAACAATAAAGAAAGTAAGGATGGATATACGAGATGTAATGCGAGCTATTAAGCAATAGAAACATTACATGTTATAAATTCTAGACTCAATGACACTCGCAGAAAGTATTATGTAGCCTACATCTACTTGAAATTTAAAACCCTGCAACTGTTACATTTTTGGAATAACATAATCACATCATTATTTTTTTTCTTAATTCATATCCTATCCTGGAAAAAAGTTATAAACAACAAAACTAACAATAGCTTCTCTTGAAAATTACAATAAAACAAACAAAAAAGTTGATATTTTGATCAACTGTAATAAAAGTACTATATTATTTTAAAACATCTTTTAGAAATTAGCGAATTTCATCTAATCTCTTAAAAATTACAATATAACAAACATAAAAGTTGTTATTATTATAAAACGAATTAAAAATTCTACATTTAAAAGCGAATTTTATAAATTTGAGATTTTTATCTTATCTCTTAAAAATTATAATAAAACGAACAAACAATTTGTTATATTGATAAAATGTAAAACAAATTCGATATTTTAAATCGTACCTTAGAAATTGGCGCTTATCATCTAATCTCTTAAAAAATACAATAAAACAAACAAAAAGTTGTTGTTTTCATAAAATGTATTACAAATTTTATATTTTAAGCTCTATCTATACTGATATTAAAAATAGGTAAAATCTGTTTGTATGTAGAGGGGTAATCTCTGGAACTACTGAACCGATTGAAAAAAATCGTTTTACTAATAAAAAGCTACACTATCCCTGAGTAACATAGGCTATAATTAATTTTGAGAAAACATTTTTTATTTCAATATTTATTTGTAAATTTGGTCAGAAAAAAATCTTATATTAGGCCTAGACTGATGAACCAACACATTTATTACCATAGCAATCAATTGAATAAAATAATAGATAAAACAGTTTTTGCTCTAATATTTCCATTACCAGCTGATTTCAAACTTTAAAGCAATTAGTATTTAAATTTCTAACTTTTATTTTAGATTTTTATTAAAGTGTAGACCTGAGCCTTGCTGGTTCTTTTAACATTTATTATAATTACTGTTATAAAATACATGAAATAATTTGATTTGAACATTTAACATTATTTACCATCTTAACTTAAGGGTTATTATTAATTAATCCTACACCTTTATTATAAAGAAACATAACATTATGTGTATAGAAGGTTCCAACGGGGTTGGCGTGTGGGGGTAAAGGTTCCCCCTAGTATATTATACATTGGTGATTTTATTACCTAATCCCTCAAATGCGGTAATAAACAAAAAATATTTCTCATTTTGATCAAATTTATTAAAAATTCTATACTTTAAAGCGACTATAGACATTCGGTATGTTTTATCCAATCTGTTAAAAATTTTAATAAAAGAACACAAATGTTATTTTGATAAAATGTAATACAAATTCTATATGTTAAAGGGTCCATTAGAAATTGGTGATTTTTAGCCAATCCCTTAAAAGCGGTATTAAAACAAACAAAATTAATTTCTTATTTTGATCAAATTAACAGTATTTAATCTTATATTTTAAGTATTATAAAATTACTTATTTTTTATCTAATCTCTTAAAAAAAAAAAATTTATTTTAATGAAATGTATTTTAATTCTAATTTCAAGTTCATAATACATTTTTATTTAATGCCATACGAACAGGTAGCAAAAACAAAAACAAATTATTTTGACAAAATGTATAGTAGGCCTACTTTAATTTTATATTTAAAATTAATTATTAAATTCTATATTTAAATTATAACTTAATCATATATGTTTATTAAAATACTATTTCTTTAAATGAGCAATTCTTGTATCTATCTTTGTATCTTTGTATCTCGAAAACGGCTCTAACGAATTCAAAGAAATTTTGTATTTAGGTGTAGTTTTGATTTTTAAGTACACCCATATAGTTGTATTTCGTGTAAAAACGCAATTTTATGAGAAAATCTAATTATTTAAAAGTTGAACAATTTTAACATATGGTCTTATAGGTTGCCATGTTGGTTACAAAATAACAACGAAATAGTGAATAAAGCGATTAAAACAGCTGTTTATAAACAAGCCAATTTATACCAAAATCAGATGTTCATTGGATAGTTTTTAATTACTGTTAAAAAAAACAAGCTAATTTATACTGTTTTAGCACGTTGGAATTATAATAAATTGGGCCTGATTTAACAATTTATTTTGTCAAAAAAAAAAGATAAACTTGGCAAAGATGGATAAATTCTAATAGTCAAAACTCGTAATGAAAGCCTCTCACGTTTCTAAAGCATGTATTTGAGGTTATAATTAATCTTGTAATTACTGTTAATATATTTAAGCCTGATTTCATAATTTTACAAGCCTATGTACAAACGAGCCAAAGATTAACGAGATTCTTTAGCGAATTTTCTAACTGCGAGCGAAGCGAAGCGTCCAGGGGCAGAGCCCCTAGTTATATTTAATTCGGCTACAAAAATGATGATTACATGTTTCGTTAACAAAGATTTTACCTAATATCATTTTAAAACTGATGTCGAATAGCTAGTTTTGACGGAAAATGCTCAGGAAATTATTTCAAATAATGAACAGCATCGCACAAAGAACATGAGGTTCAGCAGAGCCTAATCATTTTTACCATGTATTCTTTCATTCGAGGTTCTGACATTAGAAACATATTTACAAAGTGTGACTTAAAAACAAATCTTGCTTCGCAACCGCGTCGGTATTTATTGCGTTTATTCTTTATTAGCAAGCTTCTCGATATTTGAACGTTTACGTTTTAATCAGAGTTCAAACCGGTTCAAAAATCCGAACCCAACGTGTCTGGTGATAACACACGATCATGCACAAAGTCGGCCTTGCATGCGTAATTACACAAAGGTTATCCGTAATCGTGTACCCAATTTACCAGACGTGGTTTGCAAAAATGCTAACGGATCTGTTATTTAATTAAGCGCATAAATTGCGCGCCTGTTTGACGTTCAAGATAATTGCTATCATTAATTAAACGCCACGCTTTAGCGAATTTTGCTGAATAAAATTCCAAAGTATATGTTATCGAAAGATTTTATATCAATTGTATTGAATCAACTGTTGGTGGAATTTGTATGATTTTCGGGATTATTTCTATAGGTAGTAATCAAACTGTAACACACGGTATAAATAATTGTATCTGAATCTTAACTTAATTTACAAATTTCGAACCACTTTGTACTTCAAAAGTAATCATCCCCTATCAATTGGGTAACCACCAGTTTTACACGATTAATTAAATAAATTACCACAGAAAAATGCCTCTCGAGGTCGGCTGGTTCAGGTGGGTAGTCAAACAAGACCTAGGGCAAAATTAGCCTCTAGAAAGATGTATCAATAGGGTTGCAATAAAAAAAATTCTAAATAAACCGATTAAATAAAAAATTAGACCTACATTTCATAATTTCTTGATTAAAATGCCAATGTTTTCATTCGTTTAAAACAAACCGAACGAAAATTGGCCAGGTAGATCGCCAGAAATAAGTATCAATAAGTTTTTAAACTGAAACAAAAGACCCTAAAACGTTCCCTTATAAATTAAACTGTGAAATAAAAATATCATTTCATAACTTGTTTAATAACGCTAACGCTTTTTTTCCATTTAAATCAAACCGCTCGAAAATTTCGATCTCCACAAATAGGTACCAAAAGTGTCACCAAACATTTTAGGCTTTGCTGAATCATTATGTAAGTCAGATTTATTTTACAACTGACGCAAACCCCTCTAAGCAAAATAAATGCTAGAAGGATGAAAGCAATGAGTTTACGTAAACAATAAATATGCTAGAACCTTTAAAATCAAAATTGATGTTAGAGCTTTTTTTTAAAAAAATAGTGTTAGACGCTTTTTCGTCAGAATTAGTGCTAAATGCCTTTACGTAAAAATTTGTGTCAAATGCATTTTCGTTAAAATTAGTGTTAGTTCCATTTACGTAAAAATTAACATTATTCGCCTTTACGTCAAAATTAGTACTTAGTCGCCTTTACGTCAAAAATAGTGCTAATCTTCTTTAGATCAAAATTAGTGCTAGTCCTCTTTACGTCAAAATTAGTACTAGTTCCATTTACGTCAAAATTAATGT
>JAGFPH010000847.1:258917-269179 GCA_018207615.1 Philaenus spumarius
ATAGTGCGTCTTCTTTAGACTAAAATTAGTGCTAGTCCTCTTTACGTCAAAATTAGTGCTAGTCTCCTTTACGTCAAAATTAGTGTTAGTCCCGTTTACGACAAAATTAGTGCTAAATAATACTAGACGAGATGATGTAACAAATTATGTAATAAATTATATAAAAATTTATACTATACGCTTCTACGAAAAGACACTATATTCACGCTTTTAGATAAAAATAAATCCTTAAAGGTTTACGTCAAAATTAATGCTAAAATGTAAAAATGAATGTTCCAAGCTTTTGCACCAAAACTAATCTTATTTGAATTTCTAGAAAAAATGCTATGTCCAATCAATCTTACCATACTCTTAAGACCTTGAACATTTGGAAAATTACATTAAATTAAATACAAATAAAATGAATTATCAGATATGCATATGAGTTATAAAGGTTTATAAATATAATTTACGGCATAACGTAATTTCAAAAAGCATTGTATTTGCGTTATTGTACATTAAAAACATAACTTTCCACCAATTAAAGTTAAAAGATTCCGACAAATAAAAACGATTATTTGACAAACGTCATTTAACCGACCGTTACCGTCTGTATGGAATTATGCAAATGAACAAGGAACAAAAACAGCTGGTTGAGGTATTGTTATTCCGTAAGAGTAATGTGTTATATTTACTTAGCGCAACAGCGCTCCAGGCGGTCGTCTGCTGATTTATCACCTCTATACTACACCGGTAGCAATTTCATTAGCTTCCACATAAATCCGCCAATGATATTCCTTCCCGCCAAGTCAGTCGGAGTTGTCTAACGACTGTATTTAGTATAGGAAGTAATGGCTTCCGTGTATTGGCAATATATAAGGCGCTTTTATTGTTTTATCTTTGAAATTATTACGACCGTTGTAAAATCAAACAATGAGTGTAATAAGAATACATTGAGATACTCTTTACCTTCAGTTCAACGTTTTATCTATTAAGTTTTCATACCGAAATTAGGCGTTTTAGTTATTTATTGTTGCTTTAAATTTTACTAATTTTTTTAAGGATATCTCTCCTCTAAATACGATTTTTCAACTCAAACACGTATGTACATTTGTTTCCCAAAGAACGGGTCCGATTATCTCAGAAACGGAGCAACAAGTCACAATGGAATTTGACTTTGTTATAAAGGCCGCTAACCCGCACACATAGCAATAATAAAACTTACACAATAATATAGTATCAATTTTTCGTGGTCCAAAATTTCGTACCCCAAAAATTTTATATTTCAAGATATTGCCGTGTGTGGTATCGTTGCAAAATATTTTATTTAAAGATGTACAAACAATATTTTTTAGTTTCCAGTGCTACTTAGTTTACAATCCATGAAATGGTATTCCAAAACACACTTCTATTTCCAAAAACTACTGTGCTAAATTTTTGAAAAAAGAAGTATTTAGTGTTAAGAAGTACGAAAACACTTAGAGGATTCGAAACTTGAAAAAATACAACAATTACGTTTTGTCACCTTTCACTTAGCTCATTCTTATGCAGCTTTATTCGGCGCTGATTGCCAGCTGGTAGAAAAAATAGTAAACCAGAGTAGGCTGACTGCTCTTCCACCGGATGGTAGCTCTCTCTCGCGCTGGTGTAACGGCTGTTGGTGTAAGTAGGTAGAAAAGTGGAGAACGAGCGTAGGCTGACTGCTATTTTACATTATGGTAGCTCTATCATGTTTTAATAGCTGTTGGTTGCAAGTAGGCAGATAAAGCAGTGAACCAGCATAGTTCTTCCACTGGATGGTAGCTCTCTCACGAGCTGATTTACTAGTTGTTGGTGCAAGCAGGTAGAAAAATGAGCGAACCAGTGTATTCTGACTGCTCTTCTACTGGATCGCAATTCTTACGTGCAGGTTTAAAAGCTCAGAAAAAACAGTGAACCAGGGCAGGCTGACTGCTCTTTCAGTAGATTGTAGCTCTCTTACGTGCTGGTTTAAAAGCGGTTGGTTGCAAGCAGGCAGAAAAAAAGCGATGCAGAGTAGACTGATTGCTCTTCTAACGAATGGTAACTCTCTCTTTCTTGTGCTAGTTTAAAATCTGTTGGTTGCAAGCAGGAACGAAAAGCAGTGAACCAGGGTAGGCTGATTTCATTTCCACCTGATGGTAGCTCTCTCATGTGCTGGTTTAAAAGCTGATGGTTGCAAACAGACAACAAAATCAGTGAAGCAGGGTAGGCTGACTGCTCTTTCAGCAGATGGTAGCTCTCTTAAGTGCTGGTTTAAAAGCTGTTGGTTGTAAGCAGACACGAATAAAAGCGATGCAGGGTAGACTGATTGCTCAACGAATGGTAACTCTCTATTTCTTGTGCTGGTTTAAAATCTCTTGGTTGCAAGCAGGCACGAAAAGCAGTAAACCAGGGTATGCTGATTTCTTTTCCACCTGATGGTAGCTCTCTCATGTGCTGGTTTTTAGCAGACAGAAAAAGCAGTGAATCAGGGTAGGCTGACTGCTCTTCCCCAGTATGGTAGCTTTCATGCGCTGGTTTTTCTAGCGACTGGAGAGTTCTAAGTGTTTAAAATCGCCAGCGCTAGTGAAGCGCTTTAAGTTCATAGGATAACCTCTCACTACAGACCAGCTACATGTGACCAGTCTGCCACTGGTTCTCGCTCAAACAACTTCTCGTCCTCCAATGTTTAAAATGTTATTTTAAATGCTGAAATTATTTCGTTACTTGAAGTGCATAATCAATACACATGGTTGTCAGATTCGTCGGAGACAAACTATTTGAAAAAAGTCAAGAAGCTACCTTAATGTTATCTGTACTTTTTGCATGGTATTTCTAACCCGTCAAACTTTAAGGTTGTCATTCTTAATATATAAGGTACTCTTTTGGATCCTCTGACACGAGTCCACGGAGTTGTGGAAAGTCTCCAAACATCTCCATTTTCCCTGTACAATTTTTGATCTACCTTTAGGTTTTTTCCGTCAACATCTCCACCCATGCTTCGTGTGCACTTCGTTTCTCAAAATTCACAATTAAACAACATGACTTTTACACCAACAGATGTATTATCTCTGCTATTTAATAAAATTCCTGTCATTCACGCAAAATCTCTAACCATACTACACGTACTGGTAAGGATTCAGATCACCGTTACCCGGAGAACACTTTCCTTCCCCGATCCAAGAGCCTCTGTCCTAATCAATAATTTCCGTGAAAATAACAGAGTATACAATAATCAGTTTGCATTTACTCGCAAAGCCAACTGATTGTGTAATACGTTTATTTAAATCCTACAAACAACTTTACTTATCACGCGTCAACATAACTGTAGAGATGTTTATAAGGCTCAGTTTCTCGCTTCTAGATATTCTTCGTGAAACTAACGGCGAGAACCATATCCGGGAACATTATGTGACACTAGCTTGAGTAAATTTATTCAAGCCGTGGTTATTGTTTTTGGTTCGGTGGTTAGTTCAGTATAGAGAGTTTACGCAATTTTATTATAATACCCAGTTTTATTCACATAATTTTGATAAGACTTCCGGGAATGACCACCTTTTAAACCTTTTAAAATCTCACTAATTCGGCTTATTTTTTAGTCCATTTAAAAGGACTTACTAAAGACATACCAAGGGCGGTTTTTGAGAAAGAATAACATTATTACTTCCTTTAGAAACAAACACAATTGATAAGTTTCTCCCCACTCTTTAACTTTGCACACTATACACAATTTTAATCACCAACCGTAGGCCTTGTTTCTCAGGAGACGGAAAGAACATTCTAAAAGAATGTTTCTAAGATTTGAAAAAGAGATGTTCACTCTTCCATCTAATTTTGTTTAATTAAAAAATATAATTACTTCGAGAATTCATTAACCCAATTACGATATCTTTCAAATGTCGGACACTAAAAAATATCTTTGATCTAATCACATTCTTGAAGTAAAACATTTTATTAAAATTACAATTACATGCAAGATTGTTATAAAATGCTTTAACAGAAGAAACTAAATTTTAATTTGAAACTAAATTACAAAACTCGAATCAGTTTCAGTTTTAATATTAGTTTAGTATTTATTTCTGGTTATTGTACGACGATTCGTTAACTGTATATAATTGCGGATGGACAGTTTTAATACGAATGAAACTTTTCTTTCTTCTAATTTTCTAGTACTCATTCAAAAACCTCAAAAATATAGTTACTTTTGGTGAAAAACGTGCTTCTATTTGTTGGAGTTTTTGGCTAACGAACTCGTCCGAGCGACTTCGACCATCAACGTGTGTAACAAACCGGACTTGAATTGCGGCCGATAGAGTGATGGCGCTATTTCAGAAATTGTTTAGCCACCTTTTAATAGTATTCCTACAAGGAACAGCACCTCGACGAATAACGTGGAAATTGTTACGAAACAACCGTTGTGTAGAAGTCACAGAATCGTTATTTTTGAAAAAAGATTCTATAACAAAATCACGATGTTGAACTGTCCACTGCTACATGTTTACCGAAATGGCATCAGCTGTGTTCTTAATTGTTGCAACAATCAACAGTCTAAACAAAATAACAGCTGGAAAACAGCTGTCAGATGTCAGGTTTATTGGGCTCCTCAGTATTTGTAAATCACAGTTAACAAGCAATATCACACAACAATTTCTAAAATATATGGATTCATTTGATTTTAATACTATATCCAGAACTTTTCTCTGCTTACCATAATGAGTGTATTAATACTAGTCAGTACTCGTGTACTATTGGTATTAGACGGACGTGACCGTAGTACAGGTTCGAGGCTAGTGAACCTCGGTCGAGGCAATAAAAGCAAGGTTTTACTGTACAGGCAAAGGTAAGATTAAGAAGGGTTTCTTTGCTTCGTTAGCAAGAGTGTGCTAAGAGACTCCAGCGTTACAGCCTCCTCGTTATTCAGACCCAACCTCTTCCTTGCTTTACGAAAACCAAAGGCGTTCATAGAAGTTGTGCATATTAACTGAACAAATCCTACTTTAACTGAATAACTGAATTTATCGGAACACGCAGTAGGGAAATATGTTCTTTTCAAATTTCAGTGATGTATAATATTTTGTGAATTCAGTGAAGGGGGTGGTTTTTTTTAAGGAATTTCAAATGTAAATATAGGTCGAGTGTTACATCTATTTACAGGGTGTATAAAAAAAACCTTTCTGGACTTTGGCATATGATTCCTCATACAAAATGGAAGAAATAAGTTAATATTAACATAGGCCCGAAAACGCTTAGTTTTCCAGATATCTGCCATTTTATTTTATTTACAAAATAATTCATATTTAGAGAATGTTTTGACTAATTGAGTTCAAACTTGGTTTGAAGGTTAAACTAACAATGATCTATATCTAGTAAAATAAGCGATTAAATCCAATCATGCGTTTTAAAATGGCGGCTGTTTGAACATTTCAAACCTAAATTACTCAAAAACCGTACATTTTAACAAAAAATTCCAAGGCACATTTTTGTAGCCCTTTTAAGTCACTATCGGATGGTGCAACTCCCAAAACAATCGGATGAAGGACAAAAGTTATGTGTAATAATTGGTTTGCTCATCCCGGCATCCCATACCAACACAGTAAACACAGCAATACTGTACGTACATTTGCTGTTTTTATCTTTAACTTAGCTATTATCCTTCATCCGTTTGTTTATACAGTTACACCATTCAATAGGGAATCAAAAAGGCTGCAAAAAAGGTGTCTTGATATTTTTTTGGTAAAATGTACGGTTTTGAGTAATTTAGGTTTGAAATTTTCAAACAGCCGTCATTTTCAAGCGCGTGATTGAATTTGATTGCGTATTTTTTTGTTGAGATATATCATTGTTAGGTTAAACTTCACGCCAAGTTTGAACTCAATTAGTCAAACCGTTCTCTAGATATGAATTATTTTGCACAAAAAACAAAATGGCCCATATCTGGAAAACTAAGCGTTTTCGGGCCTATGTTTACATGTACTTTTTTCTTCTTTTTTGTGTGAGGAATCATATACCAAAGTCCTGAAAGGTTTTTTATTTACATCCTGTATACAGGGTGATTTTTTTAAATGGGCCACCACTGGCATCTCAGAAACTATAAAAGTGACAACAATCTTTAAATGGGGGACCTTTCCTTGTTTTTTGGGAAATTAAAAAATATGTAGTTAAAATATTTGTAAATGGCCGCCATTTTCCAATATGGCGGTCAACTTTGAAATTTCTTATGGAAGCCCCTATTTTTTATGACGCATTTGGATTTAAAATGAAATTTTAAGACGTTTTTATTCTTGGTGTTTTTTTGATAAACTTAACCGTTTAGCCGCTAGGAGCGCTGAAAGTTTCAGAAACTCTTTTTTCAACAATTATTAAAGAGGCATGTTTTAAAATTTGCAAACAATAAAATTTAACTCAAAGTGTAATATTTTGTACAATGGAAAGTTAAAAAGCTGATGTAATTTCACAAATACTTAATTTTATACAAAAAATGTACTTAAATTACTGTTAAAAAATCACTTCTCCTACCCCACCCTACAAGTCACAGTGAATCTGTTTAATAATTTAAATATGTTTGTGAGAAAGTATGTGCCAGTTCCTGTGGTACCGTTTATTTAACAGTAATTTAAGTACGTTTTTTGTATAAAATAAAGTATTTGTGAAATTGACACAGCTTTTTAACATTCCACTGTACAAAATATTGCACTTTGAGTTAAATTTTATTGTTTGCAAATGGTAAAACATGCCTCTTTAATAATTGTTGAAATAAGAGTTTCTGAAATTTTCAGCGCTCCTAGCGGCTAAACGGTTAAGTTTATCAAAAAAACACCGAGAATAAAAACGTCTTACAATTTCATTTAATACCCACATCCGTCATAAAAAAAAGGGTTTCTATAAGAAATTTCAAAGTTGACCGCCATATTGGAAAATGGCGGCCATTTAGAAATATTTTAACTACATATTTTTTAATTTCCCAAAAAACAAGGAAAGGTTCCCCATTTAAAGTTTGCTGTAAAATTAATACTTTCTGAGATCCCAATGGTGGCCCAATTAAAAAATCACATAAAATAGAAAATTTTTGAGAGGCTGTAGCTCATAAACGGTTGGGTTTATAAAAAAATACAAAAGAATAAAAATGTCTTAAAGTTGTGTCCTCAATCGAAATTCAACATAAAAAATAGGGGTTTCCATTTGAAAAAATGAAGTTGGCCGCCATATTGTAAAAATGGCGGAGTTTTTGGAAATGTTAATATTGTATTTTTAATGTAAGGGAAAAAGTAGGGAAGGTCCCCCATTTAAAGATTGTTGTAACTTTTATAGTTTCTGAGATGCCAATGGTGGCCCATTTAAAAAAATCAGCCTGTATACAAGAAGTCCTACTGACTGATTAAAAATCAACGTACAGCCAAAAATATGATAGCTAGAGCCTTATACTTTTTTCAGGGTACCTTCATACCACTATGTACTTATGTAGAAGTGCACTAAGAGAATGATTTTGCAAAATATTTTTAAGGGTTTAAAGTTGTCAAAATATGGGGTTCAATACCAGCCCTACAACAGACAAAACCCTATTTGAATCAAAAGCTTAACAACACAATTCTAGGTGTGGGCTATTATACTTAACCAACGCACCTTTGTTGAATCATTTACATGCATTACCATAGCAATAAACTTAGCAAATACAATCAGTTGAAACGAAGAAGGCTTTCTTTATTATAATTTAAACATCTGTTGTTACATATTACAAATAAAACAGCTGATTTGGATCAAAAGCTTAGCACAAAAAATTGCTTACACATGTAAAATTAAGCGTTTCGAAAAAAATATTCTTAATATTTGTTTTAGCTTGTTCCACAAATCATTTTCCTCCGAAGTTTGGCAGCTTCCTTTTGGGACACTCTGTATATATGGAGGTAATAAGTAAATTTGTCCCAATCAAAATGCATAGTCAAATATTTACCGAGTTTTGATTATTATAGTAGGCAACATGGGAATAAATATGCTTCATAATAGCATCAAATTTTACCGCGGTAAAATTTATCATCGTCTAAGAAGTTCTACAGACCGACAGACAAACGAGCGGTCCTAGAAGAGTTATGTCGGAGTTATTTTCATGATATTACATATTTTCAGATGTTTCCTTAAGGTTCTACATGAGTGAAAACATATTTCTGAGTAGACCGCAGCCCTCCAAGTGACAGAGCTATACACTATTAGCACTGAAGTTATGTACGTTTCATTCTTCCGCTAGCAAATATAGGGCAGCATCATAAAGGCGGAAACTAGAGGGTTACAAACGCAACGCCGACTGTAAACGTACTGAAATGCGCATGCGTGACAATAAATGAGAGTATGTGTTATTAAACGCAGCTTTCTCCCATACGTTTTTAAATTAACGGATATATTATTTTTCTAGTATTCATCCGCGAGCAACAAGTTGATGTGATAATCGCCAGAGTGCAGGCTAAACACTCGAGTAGGAACACAAATTCGGCGCTACGTGCTATCACAATAAAGCAGTTTTCCCGTCATAAATCATACAAATTTATTGAAATTACTTTTATGTGAAAGGTAATTAAACTTCGATTGTGGTGAGCTTTTTACATTTTTGATATTTGCATTATTGGATAAGAAAACAAATCTCAAACTTTGATGAGTTAAGTCAAAGAAAAAATTAAAAAACTAAATGATATCCACATTAGGACTGCCCAAACCTTTATTAAAATTACATATTCTGAATAATTTTCTAAACATTTTTACTCCAGTAATCTTGTTACGCGTTTGAGATTGCTCTTATGGGAGTTGAAACTCAAGGTGGTGGCTGGGTCTATTGCCATAACATTTTAACAAACGTCTTTTTTTTAAGTCGCTAACACTTTTCTGTACTTTATGAAATACACAAAACAGGTTTTCTCAAATTACATTCTCACGATACTGATCAAACCATCTTGATTCACAATTCCAGCTCACATGTACCATAAAGTGACCGCACAGCTGATCGGAAGCAGCTGACATAATGCATAGCCTACACTTGCCGGATGGACTATACAAGAGAAGACAATTAGATCATGCGCAATACATCATTAATTCGTAACCTGACATCGAAAGCATCTCCCGATGTCCATTACATCTGCATAATGTTGGCGGTCAGCCTCGTCTTTACATAGGCCTGAACTACATCGGTGATTTAACGATGGAGTAACTTATAACAAGCTGCTTGGTTTTCACTGAACCTAATCTGTATAGATTGTTTTTTTTTTTTTTGTGTGTGTGTTTAACGTCCTACTGTTTTGCACTTAAGGCTAATGAAGACGGGACCTACAGTTTTACGTGGAGTCCGAACCA
Organism: Philaenus spumarius; assembly: GCA_018207615.1. NCBI lineage: Eukaryota > Metazoa > Arthropoda > Insecta > Hemiptera > Aphrophoridae > Philaenus > Philaenus spumarius. Next base: position 268,230 of record JAGFPH010000847.1, read on the forward strand.
CAGCCAAGGATGTCTGTTAATATAGATTGTATTAGCGACAGGTAAGTTTAAAGAACGAGGTGTAATATTCTTGATATTACGCTAGCTGTAAATATAGATCCTGAATATGGTTGTGGAATGTTGTATTAAGTCTTAAATGTAAAATAATAGACCAGGGACTTCAGACTAAATTCAATTGGAAAAACTGCATTTTGTGATACAGCTCGGATAGACATGAGGTTTTCTGCGTGTTCGGAAATGGATCAGGAAAAAAGTCTACGTATGATGATTGGCTGCTCGGACAGAATCGCATCGGGGCTGCATAAAATGCATCCAAAAGCGCATCATATTTTTTAAAATATATAGAAATTGAAAAAAAGTGGTGAACATCACTTGTCGGGTGGTGTTTTTGATCGCTGGTTCCGAATCTGTCATCAAAAACGTCGCCGATGCCCCGGGTGGCCCCAAAGGGCCCCAGGCCAAAATTTAAAAGTTGAGAAAACGTCTTAGAAACCGTTTCCTCCGGGTTTTTGAAGTCTCTAGTTTCGAATCTGACATCAAAAACGTCGCCGATGCCCCGGGCGGCCCCATAATGGGCCTAGGCCAAAATTTAAAAGTTGAGAAAACGACTTGGAAATCGTTTCCTCCGGGTTTTGGAAATCTCTAGTTTCGAATCTGTCATCAAAAACGTCGCCGATGCCCCGGGCGGCCCCATAATGGGCCCCGGGCCAAAATTTAAAAGTTGAGAAAACGACTTGGAAATCATTTCCTACGAGTTTTTGAAGTCTCTAGTTTCGAATCTGACTTCGAAAAACGTCGTTGATGCCCCAGGTGGACCCAATGGGTCCGGGCCAAAATTTAAAATTTGAGAAACCGACTTGGAAATCATTTCCTCCGGGTTTTTGAAGTCTCTAGTTTCAAATCTGACTTCGAAAAACGTCGCTGATGCCCCGGGTGGCCCCAATGGGTCC
>JAGFPH010000847.1:278932-299016 GCA_018207615.1 Philaenus spumarius
TCACGGGCTGCTTCGTTCCGCTCGCAACGGAAAAACAAACTTTTCGAGTTTGCATGACCACGTGACTGCTTCGTTTCGCTCACAGAGACACTCGGATCAGAAGCTGTTCCAACGGTAAAATCCCCCATGTATGCAGTATTATACGTTTTGATTAATTTTTGGGAAATCAGATGGGCTAAGGTAGTAAACAAAAACGAGAAAAATAATCCCCTGTAATAGTTTTCTTAGAAACCTTAAACAAAGTTTGTTACTTTCGATCAAAAAAGTGTTTCCTGATGTCCGATTTTTTGGCGAACGGACTCGTCCGAGCGACTTGTGCACCAGATTTAGCCCAAATCGGACGTAAAATGAGGGCGTTAGAATGCGAAAATATATATACATGTACAACACTTTTAATGATACACCAAAACGTGTTGTGGGGACCATGATCGGTGCTCATTGTCTACTCCCGACCTTAGGTCACTGCAATAGCTCATCTTTCGCATGGAAATTATCTAATAAAATGTATTGTTTTAGGTGCTGGTCATTCTTAGATGTAAGGGCCTGTACACACTATGCATCATGGACGCCTGCAACTTTTTGCCGAAAACGTCGTCGCCCTGACGCAATGCTCAGTTGAGAAGCATTAGAGTTTATGGAAGATGCAGGGGCCTGTACACACTACTGCGTCGAGACGCAACTAGACGCAGCCTTCTGCGTAATCAGGTACGACACGAAATCTGACATGCGTCTAGAATCATGGTTGCAAGGCATTGGTGATATGGGAATCGCATGGGCCTGTTCACACGATTGCGTCTTTGGGTGCGACCGTGAAAACGTCTGGCCGAAAAATCCCAACATTTAAAAGTATTGAAAGAAACAGTGAAGAACAAAATACCCCAGAAAAGGTACATACCATAGATGCTGATACACTATTTTTTGTCATTGGTAGATGAGTTTAAAAAAGTACCAGAGAACAAGAAAATGATGTTTAAAGCTCAACTTATCATCCCACATCAGGTCCACTCAGAGCCTACAGCAACTTATCCTTCAGGGCTGCTAACATATGACCCCGGTCCATCGATTTCAGTTACCCAAATTTACCCTCCCACTCAAATGCCGCCGTACTCCAATCACTTCTGTCCACAAAAAACAAAAATCTACCGTATGCACACTTCTTTTTTTACGCCATTTTTTCTAATTAATAGAAGCGTAAGTAATAAATCCTCCTCAGGTGATGACATCTCACCACATCACGAGTGCAAGATGACACGTGGCAGTCGTCACTCTACACCACAATGTAGAAATCGCAAACCATTGCGTCTCATCTGCATGAGGTTGCAACAGCCTAGCTGCAAACGCATATGCGTCCAAGACTAAATAATTCGACTGCGCAGCTGAACCGCTGAGTTGAGCGAATTTCCTAAATTAAGTTTATATTATTATTAAGGCTACGCGAGTTTGAAATTCGGCCTTGCGGCCTCATATTACGCGTACAAACTCGGCAGTCAGCCTCGGATAAGAAGATGTCCCTCACGTGCTTTATGGTATTTTACTTTTGTTAGATTTTGTGGGAACTAAGCCAGCTGTTCGAACGTGTAAAGAAACAAAATGTGAAGACTGATATCCTACATTAATTTTGTCAGACAAAACCATCAAAAAGTTTCTTTCTAGCAGGAAAAATCACAAAAAACAGTTACTTGCGGTCAAAAAACGTGCTTCCGTTTGTTGGATTTTTTTGGCTACAATAATATATTCTTCTCCAAGCACTATCAAGAAGTTGGAAATACTCACACTACCCTGTATGTATATCTTCCAAACAATTTCTTACATAAAATTTAAATGTATTCCAATGTTAAGTAAAGATGTACATAATCACAATACCAGGCGGGAAGATGTCTTACTTATAAGACAGCACAGACTTGAAAAAACTTCCTTCTCAAGCAGGAGTTACGCTTATTAATAAACTCCCACAAAAAATTAAAATTATTCAAGACCAGAAAGCCTTTAAAAGAAATCTTCGACAACTTTTGGTGGCAAACTAATTTTACTCGGTGGAGGAGTTCCTCAGCTACGGGATGTAGGTGGGTCGAGTGCTCTAGTTCATTCTATTTATATTTGGGATTTTCTATGCTTGGATTACATTATTGTCCTACATGTAATCGTTAGTAAATTTTAGTATCCAGATCCATATTTTAAATTAATTTTTAATTATTTGTAGCAACTGCTTTTATTTTATGTTAAATATAATGACTTTGCGCAATATAGTTTTAAGAGTGTGTAACTAATCTGATGAAATATGTAAGGAATACTGTATAAATTGTGTTGGTTGTTTGTTTTTAAATTGTTTTTGTGTGGTGCTGTTTAATTATCTTATATATGTGGACATGTCTATACAATGTAAAATTGTCAATAGACAAATAAAATTGAAACTGAAATTTATACAATTTTTAATGATAACCCAAAATGTGTTCTGGGGACCATGATCGGTGCTCATTTACTACTCCCGAACTTATAAATAAACCACATAAGAAACAGTTTTGCAAAGTTTCCTCTCTCTATTCTCATGAAAATTTAAGGTGTAGTGTTTTAAGGTAGTTATCTCATTTCGACCCCTTAAATGAAAGTAGGCTAATCGAAATAATATTTACAGCGTTATCTCCCTTTTATGTTAATTAATTACAGTGCAAAATTTGATCATTATCCGTCGAACGGTCCGAGCTTTAATACCGAACTCGAATACAAATTGGCGCCCACACTCTCCTATTCACAGACTTTTATAAAATTATAGGCTAATACATTCACATACTGCGTCCATACAGACATAAAACCGCCACACGCGATGCGACCAACAGTCCGTTACAGTTTCCACAAACGCAATAAAGACGGCTCTAATATTTTTCTCGAAATAATTGTCACAACATAAACTCGTTTCACGGATCATAAAACGGTACAATATGTTCGAGAAGCAGTAAAGTCGATTTATACTTCGGCCGTTGTCAATTATGGGTCTTCGCCGATGACGCGTCCGCAGCGAGCCGTCATTTCTTTTTATACCCGGGGTGACAATTTAAGGACGACCGCATTTTTAATGTCCGTCCCATTAAAAATTAACAGCTATCAAAATTCTCGTCTTTATAGGAAGTGTTAAAATGCGAGATTTGTATCTTCGGGAGGAGTTTATTTTCCCGGCGTTAATGCCTAGGTCGTTATTACTCGTAAAACAGACGAAATTCGAGAGAGGAAAAAACTTGTTTTACGTCCCATTCGGTCGATTGTTATGTGGGCTCGCGTAAAACGGTTTTTTGGGTTTGACAAAAAACATGTTGTAAACAAAAACAATTTGTGTAGTTAAACTTTCGTCGACGTACTTATTTTTGGAACGAAGTTCCTTAATGCGGGTTGCGGTAGGAGTTAACAAATAGATAATGTAATGCGTAACGAAAAAAAGTGTTATTAATTGGTTGCTATGGCAATGTAAAACATGAAATACGAGTAACGAAAAAGAGTTATCAAATTGGTTGCTATGGCAATGAATGTAAATACATTCAAGAAACATGTGTTTTAGTTCAACAATTTAATTAAGAGAAGATCGGTTCAACACTTAAAATTACTTTCTAGGCCTAACCTAAAATTATTGTTTGTATGTTGTCGTTAAGACAGGTCTAAGAAATTAAACATACACACAATAATTTTAGGTTAGGCCTAGACTGTTAAACCAAAATTTTGTGTTTGTTGAATGTATTTACAATTAATGGACATTTAACTGTGTTTACCATCTTAAGGGTCTGCTCCAGTAAACGAGAAAGCAACCGGAAACGAAAGCGCTTCTCTCTATATTCCTATCTAAACAGTGCAATTTCTTGCAGCTGAACGCTTTGACATTGCCTCATTTCAAACCATTTTATAAATCCATCTTTTGTAATTGAGTGTTGAAAAAAAACTAAATATTCTTTATAAAATTTCGGATCCGGCTCGCAAATTATTTTTCATTCTTCATTTTTTATTGTGTTAGGAAAAAAATTCAAACTTTGTACTTACAAAATGTCAATTACAAACAAATCAAAAGCATTAAAAAAAAAACTAAATTTCAAAACGGATGCGTTTTGTGACTGTGCTTAAAATGAGACCTTCCAAATAATTTAAGTACGAAATAATGGTAATTTAAGAAATAAACGAAATAAATGGTTTGAAATTTAACATTGCTCTTATGGGATAAAAATCCAAGATGGATGCCACTACTTACAGCAGACCCTTAAGCTTTGATGTTATAATTAATTCTACACCTTTATTATAATAACATTAAAAGTATAGAAACAGTAAATATTTGTATAAAAACCAATCTAACAATAAACGGCAATTGAAAGATTAAAATTATGCGTGTATGTTGCCGTTAAGGCTGGTAAAAGAATTGAAGAAAATGCGCGATGAACTTCGTTCCTGACGTGGGTCCAATGACCGCACACATTTACTTTTTTTTAAATTATAACGCCTCTTTTTCAAGAGCACCTGAGCTAGTTTTGTACTTGTAAAAATGTACGTGCATCTGAATAAATTGGCATAAAATTGCTTATCAAACACTCTCTTCCCTAAGGTCTTTCATATGTTTGCCAACCCCGCCAAGACTCTTTCTACCCACCATCTCATTAGGAAAACTTCGTTTCCATCTTTACTTCCTACTGAACTTACTGTACATTTTGAAAACCTTATAAGCTAAGATGCAAAATTTATAGATTTATTGCTTCTCAAAATAATGTTACACATACAAAAAACCTTAGGCCTGTATTACACTAACAAATTTCTTTGTAAGAGGACCTTTGACAAAAGATTTGACGTGTGCCAACTTTGATAAAAGATTACATATTACACTATCAAATACTGCAGATAAATTTGATCAAAGATCTTTGACAAATAAATTTTATATAGTAACTAGCTGACCCGTACGGCGTTGCCCGTGGTGGTTGGTATTTTCAGTCTTTTTAACGTAATTGTATTCTTTTTAAGTGTTCAGTCAGTGAGTGGTATTTGGCTTTTATATATATAGATCTTAAATAATAAAAGCACTATTGTCATAATAATAAAAGATCTGAAATTATGATTTTAGTAACTTTGATCCCCCAAACCCCTCCTAAAATGTCGAAATTTGTCATACCCTTTCTTAGTGAGCACCTATGTCCCTAGAGGAAGCTACATACCAAATTGCATTCCAATCCGTTCGGTAGTTTTGAAGAAATCGTGATTTTATAACTTTGATCCCCCTAAACCCCCAACAATTTCGAATTTTTTCAAACCCTTTCTTAGTGAGCACCTATGGCCCTAGAGGAAGCTACATACCAAATTTCATTTCAATCCGTTCGGTAGTTTTTGAGAAATCGTGATGAGTGAGTCAGTGAGTGAGTGAGTGGTATTTCGCTTTTATATAATTATATAGATACAGGCCTTATTGGGCTGTAAAGGTTCTAATTGTGGGCTATACATTGAAGTAGCAATACATTAAATTAAGTTTGGTGGGAAATTAACTTCATAATTTGTATTTTATAGTTTTTTTTAAATCTAATAAGTTTTACTATGTGTTTTACTTTAAAACCTTTAAGTTAGAAGTACAAATTACAAATCCTAGTATATCCAAGGCGTTGCTAGGTATCTATTTTGCATTATAGACATATGCCTATTAAGTTTTTGATTTGTATTTTTACAACAATAAGACAATTTACTGGGTTTTAACATCATCTGCTAGGTTCTAGTTCTGATATTATTTCCTTCAGCTGATAAATTGAACGCAATCATGGTCAAATAATATGCAAGAATACGTTGATTTAATTTAAATTCAAAAATGAATGCAATGCAAAAACTTAGTATAAACTTTACTATTCTTTGGTCATTGGGTTATATACAAAGTTTTCATAAAGTCCCTTTAACCCCCTTTATTATATTTGTTGTTGAAAAAAGTTAACGAAACTTTGTATATAACAAAGTTTATACAAGATATACGAAGTTAACAAGATATATTATATCTTGTGTTGCATAACAGGACAAATTTTTTGACATATCTGAACCTTTACGATTTTACTGGCTTGGGGGGAGGGGGTAAAAATTAAAAATACCATGTAATATACCACAGAAAATTTCATTAAAATTAAAAACAGAAAGGTGCAAACTAGAGCTTAGTATATATTGCTTCATTTCAAAGTAATAGACAATCAATGTCTTGGAAAATGGTATTGTTATCATAACATCAAAGCAGGTTATTAATTTGTTGATATTAGGAACAAGTAGCTTGTATGTTATTTTCCAGAACTTTGATTGTCCATTACTTTGAAACGAAGTAAGATATTAAGCTCTAGTTTGCCCAATTCTGTTTCTCTTTTATTATGCTTTTCAACAGTGTATTACATGATCTAACTTTATATTTGAAATTTTTAACCCCCTTTACCCCTAAGCCCCCCCCCCCCAAAATAAAAGGGCGCCAAATATGTCAAAAATATGTCCTGTTTTGCAACACAAGATATATACCAAGCTTCGTTAAAAATTATTTAGAGTGACAAAAATAACGAAGGGGTTAAAGGGACTTTATTACACTCTGTATAATTTCTTTCATACTTTGAATTCTATAAAACAAAGTAGTTTATGATAAATCTCAAATATTAATTGAACAAACGTTGAAAAATACATAAATTGTACCTTATTCCGATATCTTTTCCAAGACAAATATTCAAAGAGTTGATTAGAAGTGAAAAATAAAGAGATAACAAAATAGCCCTCTCTTCTGTAAATTTGCTTAACTTGATTTAACAGGTTTTTACTTTCTACAGCAGACTGCTCGAAACGACACGCAATACGACTATTCGATTTAGTCACGACACGCACCGATGAAATGGACATTGTGCTTCCTCATTTTGTAAGTTGTGCTGAAATAGTTTTTTTAATACCTCTGAAATGGACATTGTTATTCCTCATTTCGTAAATAGTTTACTTGATAATGCCTCTGAAATGGACACTGTGCTTCCTCATTTCGTAAATTGTTTTAAAATATTTTACCTGGTGGTAATACCTCTGAAATGGACATTGTCCTTCCTCATTTTGTAAGTTGTGTTAGAATAGTTTACTTGGTAGTGTTAAAATAATCAAATTTCAGATTAAACCAATATGACCAACGATTTATATTCATTACAGTTTTCACTTCTGTCGCCAGTCCCACGACTGCTTTCTTTTCTATATTATGGACAACTACCGAGATAAATGTTTTTACAGTTGTTTTAGCCAATAACGATGTTATCTTTTGAGTTACAGAAATAATAAAACAACCGTTCTGTTTTGTCATTAAAAATGAAATTTTCGTTCCTTGAAATTTGTTTGTAAAGTTAGCGGTTTTACGTTAAAAATTATTGTAAACGGCCCCCATTGTGAAATGTACGAAAAAGTTTTTGTTTTTTGTACATGTATAAAAGATGTCATACCAAATATGTATCCAAATTTTTCGTTCCATATATTTCTTTCGTCCAACGACATTGAATATTTTGTAAAAAAAAGAAATTGTGGATAACTGGAATACGAAGCATTTGCGAACTTTATGTGAACTTTTTTCATTATTTTCACTATACTAAAATACGTCCTGAACTACCCTGAATCAAAAGGGCAACAAAAAAGGTATCTTGTGCGGGTTTTGAGTAATTTAGGTTTGAAATTTTCAAACAGCCACCATTTTGAAATGTGTAATTGGATATAATCGCTTATTTTTCTTGAGATATATCATTATTAGGTTAATCTGCTTGCTAAGTTTGACTCAATCAGTCAAATATTTCTCTAGATATGAATTATTTTGTAAAAAAACAAAATCGCGTATATATGGAAAATGAAGCTTTTTAGAGCACATGTTTGTGGGAACTTTTTTTATTAATTTTTATTTAAGGAACCCACTCCAGAAGTTTGGCGTCCTATTTAAGAAACACCCTGTATATTTTCAAAATGGAAACAAACATACAGTGACTAGAGACTGTAAGTAAACACTTCAGCATATTTTTTTAAGAGTTACAATTCAGTCGTACAAAACAACGTAATTGGTAAAATTTAGAAAAAAATAATAATTTACCTTATTTGTATCTAGTGGGTGAAGTTTCGCCGCAGTCAACCATGAGTTCTGTCGTGTTATACATATTCTACCAGTTCAAAAGAAAATCGACTGTACCTACAGACAAACGAATACTCTAAATTATTGGAGGTTTCGTTGCAGCAATACATTACAAACCTCCATAAACATGAAATACATTTTATATATTAGTATTATAAATAGTAAAATTTGTTTGTGTGTTTGTTTGTGTATGCAGGGGGTAATCTCTGGAACTTCTGAACCGAATGAAAAAATAGTATTACTAATAAAAAGCTACACTATCAATGAGTAACATAGGCTTTCATTTCGATAAAACAATTTTTTTATTTCAATATTTGAAAATTTAGTCGGAAAAATTCTTAGGTTAGACCTAGACAAATGAACCAACACATGTATTTACATTTATTACCATGGCAACCAATTGAATAAAATAACAGATAATATAGCTGCTGTTTGCTCCAATATTTCCATTAAAAGATGATTTCAAACTTTGGAGCAATTATTTGTATTTCTAACTTTTAGGTTAAGGTTTTATTAAAGCGCAGACCTGAGCCTTGCTGGTTCTTTTAACCTTTATTATAACAACTGCAGTTATAAAATATACGAAATAATTTGATTTTGACATTTAGAAGTAAACCTTGCAGAACTCTTAAGTAACAAAAGAAATTTAAAGATGCATTTTTCAAACAAAACGTACACATTTCAAATCACAAATAAACTTTAATTTTATGTCATTGGTAAAACTTTCTTTTATTTATATAGTTAAAATAAAAACAATAAAAAACATAATAATTAATAAAATACTCACACATAATCTATATAAATAAAAATTTTAATGTTCAAAATCTCAAATCTTTGAAAGTTCTTCACTTTCAAATTTTAACACAACATTACATTCGAATACAAGCATGTTTTTATATACTTTTTGAGAAACACCACCGACTATTGAAGATAAAAACAACAAAAAATATACCAAATATTTTACGGCAATGTGAGCGCCATACCGAATAATAAATAAGTCTGTTTATTGTTGATACAGTAATCAGCTGTTTGCTATTTCCATTAAACAGCTGATTTAAAACTTTGAAGCAATTATTTGTATTTCTAACTTTTAGGTTAGGTTTCTATTAAAGTGCAGACCTGAGCCTTGCTGGTTCTTTTAACCTTTATTATAACTGCTGTTATAAAATATACGAAATAATTTGATTTGAACGTTTAACATTATTTACCATCTTAGCTTTGGCATTATTATGAATCCTACACCTTTAAAACATAACATGATTATGTGTACATAACGTTTCCCCTAGTCTAACATATTTTTATCACTATTAATGAAATCTGCAAACTCTTCAGAGTCTAAATAACCCGCTACCTTTGTTGTTCGGTGTAAGTGGTAAACAGTTTCAAGGTTCCGCAGCAAAGCCTAAACAATATTTAGGTTCACCGGGAAATAACAGAAACGACATTATAAGTGCAGTTCTTGTGCATCGCAGCCAGACCGACCAGCCTTGACCTGGCCGATGATGGAACCAAGGTCTGTGCACTCGACTTCTAAATGTTTTCATCATTAAGTCGACAAGACTGGTTCTCAAACTCGGTATACAAGTGACATACCACTTTGTAATTACACGAATAACCACACTAAAATACAACTGTTTACTTGTACGACTTGAGAAAAAAAATTATGTTTTACAGTAATTTTTTTCGTCTGAAGCGCGTTTTTATGAAAATAGTAAACATTTCCACTAAAACCGATTGTTTAGTGACGTCGTTAGCGGCGTTGTTTTATTATAAACTAGTGTGTTTACAGTTTAGGCGTTGGTAAGATATTTATTTTACATTCGTGCTGTGAGGTTGGTAAGATTGACGGTGTGGTTTGGGTGTGTTTTATAATTTCTTTCCACTCGTGTCCTTTGAACTATGATTTAACGTACAGCTGGTCGATGAATATGAAAGGTTAATTGTTATGATGTTTTGAATTGCAGGCTTATTTATTATTGTGTCTTCATTCTAAATTTACCTCTATTCTAACCTCTAAATGACTCAGGCCTAGATTTATATAACGTATTCGCACTTAATCTAACTTATGTAGCTAATATAAACCAACCAGAACCTAAAATCCAAATAAATTAAACCTTATTACTCTCCAACCTAAATGAGTTTTAAAGACCATAAACCGATCAAAAACATAGCCTAATACGGCCTAAACCCTATTTCAATCTAAAACTACTAAATCTTAACCCAAAGTTATTAAAAACTTAATCCACCCGAAATTGGGGATTCTAACTCAAATCCACTCAAACACAAACTATATTTTAACCTAATCTATTATGAAACTACAAGAGCCTAACCTAACCTTACCTAGAAGTACCTAATTTAAACAAACCAGAGCCTATCTGAAATGCAGTGAAACGTAACCTAAAACTACTAAAAAATAAAGTAAAACTTCATATTTTCTAACTTAAATGAGTTCAAACTATCTTAAACCAATGAAAAACTTGGCCTAAATGCCCTAAATCCTATTTTAATCTAAAACCTAACCCAACATAACGTTATTAAAAACTTAATCACCCAAAATTGGGAATTGTAACACAAATCCACTCAAACCTACATCAATTGGGACCTTATCTATAATTAAACCACCAGAACCTAATCAAACCTTACCTAGAAGTACCTAATTTAAACAAACCAGAGCCTATATGAAATGAACTGAAACTTAACCCAAAACTACTAAAAAAAGTAAAACTTATTAGAACCTAATCTATTATGAAACTTCTAGAAACTATCCTAAACTTACCTAGAAGTACCTAATTTAAACCATTCACAGCCTATCTGAAACACACACTGAATCTTAACCTTAATCTACTAAAAGTCAAAGTAAAACAGGTAAAACTTATTAGTATCTAACTTAAATGAGTTTTTACATCCTTAAACCAATGAAAAACATAGCCTAAATGCCCTAAAACCTATTTTATCTAAAACCTAACTCAACATAACGTTATTAAAAACTTAATCTACACAAAATTGGTCATTCTAGCCCAAATCCACTCAAACCCAACCTCTATTGGAACCTAATCTATTATGAAACTACTAGAGCCTTACCTAAACTTACCTAGAAGTACTGTACCTAATTTAAACATTCCACAGAATATCTGAAAAACACTGAAACTTAACCTAAAACTACTAAAAGAAAAAAGTAAAACTTATTAGTATCTAACTTAAATGAATTTAAAATATTCTAATCCAATGAGAAGCACATAATAAATGCCCTAAAACCTATTTCAATCTAAAACCTAACCCATCATAACGTTATTAAAAACTTAATCTACCCGACGTGGGGATTCTAACTCAAATCCACTCAAACCCAACCTACTATTGGAACCCAATTACCTAGAAGTACCTAATTTAAACAATCCACAGCCTATCTGAAATACACTGAAACTTAACTTAAAACTACTAAAAGCCAAAGTAAAACTTATTAGTATCTACCTTAACATCCTTGAACCAATGAAAAACATAGCCAAAATACGCTAAAACCTATCTTAACCTAAAACTACTAAAAGCTTAACCAACGTATAGTTATCAAGAATTTGGAAGGAGTTTATGATTTTGCAAATAGGTTTCAAAGTTCCCATATGACGGTGAATAATTGTCCCTAGATCGTATTTTGGATATGCATTTCTATCTTTTAAATACTGTAATATAAAATAATAACAATAACTTACAAAATATCATTTTGAGCGTAGTGAACGAATACGTCAAACTATTTTTGTTTTTTTGTTTTTTGAGACAGAAGTTCATGGTTTTTAAAGGGCTTTAATTCGATGTATCACAAACTAAATTTGCCCGTTACAAATTTGTAAGATTGGGTGGGTGGTGTAAGGAGAAGGGGTTTTGTGATATTACAAAAAGGTTTTCTAAGGCTGCCCCTGGAGGTGAATAACTGTCCCGAGATCCAATTTTAGAGATCCATTTCCGTCTTTTAAATAATATAAAATAATAACAATGACTTACAAACAACATTTTGAGCGTAGTGAACGAATACGTCCTATTTTTATTTTTTTGAGACAGAAATTCATGGTTTTTGAAGGACTTTAATTCGATGTATCACAAGTCACATTTGTAAATTAAAAGCTGTTAAGACGGGGCGGTAGGAGAAGGGGTTTTGGGATTTTATAAAACGGTTTTCTAAGATCGCCCTTGATGGTGAATAACTTCATACTTCTAGTTTTTTTTATTTTTTAAATAACAGAGATGGTAAGTCTTTACAAATCACCCTGTATACGGTTAGCATGTTTTATAAACGCCCGATTTCTTGAAACATTTGACTTACAAACGAGGGTTCCGGTTGTTCCTTTATTTTCGACGTTGGAGGTGATTTATCGTAGCCAAAAACCAAGTCGTTTTGCCAGAATGGAACTCGAACTATGCGGTTTTGTCCATCGATTCGTTAATCGCCGCGTCTGGGTTTCAGAATTTAATTAACCCCAAGGATTCGGTTTTGGTTGCGTGTTCAACACAAACTGTAACGCCTCGCGACCTTCAATTACCTCGACTCTGGTTCCCACGCCACAATGCATCCTCGTTTTTTGTGTCAAGAATTTTTATGATGCGGTTTGTTTTGGCAAATTATGCGCGTTTTTTACGGCTCCCCAACCCGTATTTCGCTAATCCTATTTGGAGTTCGCATGATGGCTTGCGGTCATTTTTTTTCCACCTACGTTGCGGCCGTCAATTAAAAATGTATTTCGGAAGATTCGTTGCTTTAAATTGGTTTCTTGTTTTCGGGCGTGTTAGGATGTTTTTGCTGGTTGTCTTTAGAACAGGGGGAAAAAGTTAATTAATTGTTTATCTGGGGATTATGTTTTCTGACGGATAATAACTTTCTTAAAAACAGCCAAAACGTTTTGCAAAAAATATCTAAAACCAGTATATCAAATTCCCTTTAACCTTGGTCTTAAAAACGTATTGCTCAATCTATATATATAAAAGCGAAATACCACTCACTTCTCACGATTTCTCAAAAACTACCGAACGGATTGAAATGAAATTTGGTATGTAGCTTCCTCTAGGGCCATAAGTGTTCACTAAAAAAGGGTTTCTAAAAAATTGGAAATTTTAGGGGGGTTTGGGGGGTAAAAATTACTAAATCACGATTTCTCCAAAATTACCGAACCGATTGGAATGAAATTTGGTATGTGGCTTCCTCTAGGGCCATAGGCGCTCGCTAAGAAAGGTTTTCAAAAGCTTCGAAATTTTAGAGGGGGTTTGTTGGATCAAAGTTATTAAATCACGATTTCTTCAAAACTACCGAACGGATTGGAATGAAATTTGGTACGTAGCTTCCCTAGGGCCGTAGGTGCTCACGAAGAAAGGTATGAAAAATTTCTAAATTTTAGGAGGGGTTTGGGGGGATCAAAGTTACTAAAATCATATTTTCAGATCTTTTATTATTATGACAATAGTGTTTTTATTATTTCAAATAAATATATATGAAAGCCAAATACCACTCACTGACTGAACACTTAAAAAGAATACAATTAAGTTAAAAAGACTGAAAATACCAACCACCACGGGCAACGCCGTACGGGTCAGCTAGTATACTATAAAATTTCGCAGCTTTCTCACTCCCATTCTTCTAAAAAAATCTTCAACTTCTGAAGTTTTAAATTTATCTAACAACATAGTAAAGTTTAGTAGAAGGGTTGGAAGAGTCATTCTGTGTAAAGATTGTAGAAAAAGATACTTAAATTTTCGATGTATCGAATTAATACCAGGTGTTCCAAAAGCCCCCCCCCCCACTATTATTTTTTTAATTAATAGAAATAAACAGATTTGCTTTGGGGATTGCTAACATGAACAAAAATGGAGGTTTTGGTGTATCGTAAATTTCAACCCCTCCCAAAAAATGGGGTATTTTGGGGGTAAGTCAAAAATTTTAAATGAGAACGCCTATTGAGTGACACCTCATTTTAAAGGCCTTGATAAAAGAAGAAGATTGGCGCAAACCGGAGGTCTGTATGTTGACTCCATCCAACACAATGGCCAATCAAAGTTGCAATTTTTCCCCATTTAAATAACATTAAAATGTTAAAGAGATACATGTGTTATTTTTTTACAATTATTTCATCCAGCAGGTCACTCAATCTAAGTTATAAAACATAATTAGTATAAAACAGTAAAGCTAAAACCTCTGGAATTAACATGTACTGGACTTTTTACTATTAGGAGTCGACAAACATGCACAGTTATGAATAATAAAGCAAGGTTGTATCAACCCAAAGTCCAGTACCTGGGAATCCCAGAGACCTTACCTTTACTGTTTTTATACTAATTACTATGTTTTATAACTTAGATTGAGTGATCTACTGGATTAAACCCTTGTAAAAAATAACAGATATATTATCTTTAACATTTCAATGTTATTTAAATGGGGAAAAGTTATAACTTTGATTGGCCATTATGTTGGACAGAGTCAACATACATACCTCCGCTTTGCGCCAATCTTCTTATTTTATCAAGGCCTTTAAAATGAGGTGTCACTCAATAGGGGTTCTCATTTTAAACTTTCGGGGGAGGGGTTAAAATTTGCGATACACCAAAAAACTCTATTTTTGTTCATGTTAACAATCCCCAAAGCAAATCTGTTTATTTCCATCAATAAAAAAAATAATAGGGGGTGGGACACATGGTATAATGATACTGTCAAAATTATCTTTGGTACAGGAAACATACCTACAAGTATTAACAGAGGGTGAAACATCGTGTATGTACATAACTTGCAAAATTTGTTTGTTAAAACTTGAGAAACATTGTTAATTCGTTAAATTATGTTTTATAAAACCAATACTATCAAGAATAATCAAACCGAATAAGTCAAATCCAACAAAACAGAAAGTAATCGAATTTGCAAAATCGTGACAGGTAAGGTTAGGTTTGTTATTCAAGTTTACCTTAATTCAATCACAACACAACCTAACCTGTTCCTGACACTGGTGGATGAATATTGATGTCAATACGGGCAATCAATCAAAACATTTGATTTATATCAACAGTCGGAAGAATGTGCAGTTAACTATCTGGAATACCTTGGAATATAAAACGTTACAGCGAATATGATTATTATACCATTGTCAAGGCTGTTAGTTTTGTTTGAAATAACACTAAATTCTGATTTTAATTTGTAGGCCTATTTCTGTTCTTTTTTAACCAAGTACCAACAAATATTATCTAGGACAACAATAATTTACTTTGTTAACATTACTCTGAAACGAAGTAAGATATTAAGCTCTAGTTGGCTTCATTCTGTTTCTCTTTTAATAAGCTTTCCAAAGGTGCGTTAATTGCATAACCTAACATTATACTTGAAATGGTTAACCCACCAACCAAAAAGCTCAATTAAAATCATAGAGGGTCAGATATGTCAACAAATTTGTCCTGTTATGCAACACAAGATATATACAAAGTTTTGTTAACTTATTTTTGGTAACAAAAATAACGAGGGGATTAAATAGACTTAACGAACACTCTGTGTATAAAATAGGATTTTAAAATTGTATACCCAACTTTTAATCGAGTTTTCGGCCGAGTAAGCTGTTCAACTCCAGGGTTCAGTGTGATTAACGGCTGAAACAAACGTCCTTGAACAATCTTGAGAGCGTCGCACGCAAATCGTATGATAATGAATGGCTCGGTAGAACAGCAGGTGCCTCTGCATCCGGTGTGTTATCTCGCTGGCACTGTTAAAGAGAGTGTTCATTTCCGATTCCGGTCGGGTTTCGGAAGATAAAAACTGAATTATTGTGTGTTATTACGACTCGGTATGCTAATAATCAGGGTATAATGTTTCCCAGAAGTGTTATTGTGCTGTGTAATAAACACCAGCTGCCGTGTATCTTGGATTCGTTACTTTGCCGGTTTGTGTCGATTGTAAATCTACGTGTGAACCATTTCCTAAACACTAAGCAAGACTTTTTACATAATTATGTACGTTTTACATCACCTCCTATAGAAGCTAGTGTACGTCCGTTAGTGACAATATAATACAACTGCTGATTTAACCCATCATTTGTAATGTCCGGATAGTTCCCCACACTGACACTTCCACACACTGCAAAAAACACTGACACTTCCCCACAGCCCTTGGACTACCTGTTTAATGACTCCGAAATAATCTTGACTGACATTTCCACACACATCTCCCCCCCCCCCCCCAAACCTAAGTTCATTAACCGCTGGAGTGTTAATGTAGGTCTATATTTTTGCCAGTTAGCATTGTAGGTTACAGGGTGTTGGCGTAAGTTTACTATACGACCCTATCCCAATATTTTTACAGACAATGACGTTGTTTTACATTCTACTGTTAAATGTTGAATACTGGTATACAGTGACTAAATACTATAGGTTAGAACCTTTTAGGTTTTCTTTTTTATTATTCTTGCATTTCTGATCGCTGAAGCCTATAGCCTTAGGGGGGTGTGGGGGGATGTGTGTGTGGAACTGTCAGTCGAGATTATTTCTCAGTCATTAAACAGGTAGCCGCGTCCAAGGGCTGTGGGGAAGTGTCAGTATTTTGGGCAGTGTGTAGAAGTGTCAGTGTGGGGAACTGTCATGTAACCCATTTGCAATACTAAAGGAAACCTAGCGTAAGTTATACTTTAGAGTTTACAACTTCATTCACCAATAATAAAATGTAGTGTAAAGTGGATTATTTTAGTGTGAGTTATAGAACTAATGTAGACTGTAATACGTTATAAGACTTGCTTTGAGGTTATAAAATGAATATAAATACTACCATTTATCTGTACATATAAATAAAATTGAAGTGTCTGACTGTAATTTCAAAATATAAGCTTTTTCTAAGCTCATATGGTTATTCACTACCCACTACCAAAACTTCAACACACATTTATAAAAAATGTTGTCTGTCTCTCTGCTGTCTGTTTTGCAGGGCTTTTCTCCGCAATGGCTGAACTAATTTCGACGAAACTTTCATTTACAAATACGAAATATTCGTATGAATATAATTAATCGTTAGTGTACCTTGGGACCACGATCATAGATCATGAATAATAAAATAGATCATGCATGCATACGGGGGCTGTGTGCCGAAAAAAAGGTTGTCGGGAAAATAGTGCATGATCGCGCCGCGATGTAGCGCTAGGGAGAAATCATTGGTAGCATTGGTGTTTCACACAGCTTCCGTCGTTTCCCCAATAGATAGCGCCACTATTGTCCAATTTCCAGTGGAACGAAATATTGCATTGGATCGGAGTTCTATTAGGTTATCCAAATACAATGCCTCGATTAATAAACTGCTTCCTTGAGTTTGCAACCCAGCCGTCGGCCTCGGAAGCAGCCCCAGGGTAAAATATCCCACGTGGATTTGAACGGGAAATCGTACGGCATATTACATTTTGATCGGTTTTGGGAGGGTACAGACTGGTTATAAAGTCGTACAAAATAAATTCTGCGCAGTAACCTATTATATACACTTTTTTCTTGGATGAACCCACAAAAATGTTTCATTATCGTACGAAAAATCTAAAAAACATTAATACGCCCAGTCAAAAAACATAGTTCCTATTGTTGGATTTTTTGGCTAACGTATTCGACAACACATCTGAGGTACCCTACAATGCGGCATTTGGGGCGCGAACCAACGTACATGTAACATTTTAATGACACCCAAAACGGGTTCTGGGGACCATGATCGGAGTTTATTGACCACCATAAAAGTAGACAATAGCTCATCTTTCCTATGGAAATTCGCAAATTAAGGGTCCTTTAAATATCAAGATTTAACTGTATTGTCATAATAAGGTAAATGATAAATAATTCGACCACGCAGCTGGACCGCTGACGTGAGTTGAGCAAATTTCCAAAATTAAGTTTATAGGCCTATGTTTTAGGGTTTCAACTAACAATTTGGGAAATAGGTCTATACACGACGGTGCTGAATAGCTGCAAAATGGTTCCGCCATTCCGCACGCCATTCCGCATATTAGGAGTATCTTCAATACATTAAGCATTGCGTGCTTCGCACGCCATTCCGCATGTTGGGAGTATTTTCAATACACAGTGAATTGCGTGCTTCTCACGCCAACCCCATCGTAGAATCCGCCACTTGGCTTTGAACCAGGTACTTCTATGGTATTTTACGTTTCGATCGACTTAGGGAGAACCAAGCGAGCTATAAGGTCGCGTAAAAAAACAAAATGTGCAGAATAACGTCCTACAATTATATTTGTAGAAAAACTCAAAAACAAATTCATTCTCGTAGGAAAAATCCCCAAAAATAGTTACTTCCGGTCAAAAAACGTGCTTGCGATTGTTGGATTTTTTGGCTAACGACCTCGTCCGAGCGTAGACAACCAACGGGTGTGCCAAATTTGAACCAAATCGGACTTAAATTGCGGCCGCTAGAGTATCATATATATATGATTTTTAATGACACCCCAAAACGTGTCCTGGGGACCATGATCGTTGCTCATTTGCTTCTCCCGACCTTGGGTCTTACCATAAGGGCCACTGCAATAGCTCATTTTTGCTATGGAAATTCGCTAATAAAAAATACCAGTATATATTATGATATGCAACACCTATGTTTGCTATAGGACTAGTAGACTATAGACGTAATAGTAGACTACTGATGGAGCAGCCACCCTACACGACACGTTATATAGCCTACTAAGCTGATGTTTATCAGACGCCTAGTAGCAGATTCACTTCCGCGCCTCAATTTACCGGCTCAATGGCATCTACAACTTCTCGTCAAAAGTACTGAGCTGATACCTGGTCGATCCGGATTACCCGCCATTTTGTTCACCAAATCTCCTTATAACTAACTATAAGTCGATTTACAACCGCCGAACTTGTTTTGGGGATTAACTGGCTGTTTGTCGAAACCAGTAACGACCGAAATTAGTCTGAACACAGCCACTCCTGCGCATTAGAAGATCATTACTTACTGCGCACGCTAGTCGACAGATTGGTCAGATTTGAGGTTAGGATTAAATTTGAAATTGTATACCGCTTAAAGTGGACGTGAAATCAAGCGGAGTGGGTTTGTCAAGACTTTATAAATTATACCGTTTTGAAAATGTCTCAGTTACACCGTTTATAGTGTCTCAGTTAAATTAATTTAACAAATGTTTCAACTATTCAAAGAAACTGTATTTTTAAAATTTATTGAATTTTCTCAGATATCCGTTATTTTGTGTTTCAGAAAATTCTGCTTTTCTCCAGAACGGTTTGGCGGATTGAATGGAATCTCGGCATGATACCTACTAAGATGAAAACCTCAACAGGCTTAAACCAATGACTAGTTTCAAAGTGTGGGAGCAGTGGGAGGAAAAGAAGGACAAGTGTACGAGAGGAGAGAAGAAGAGAGATTTGTGGAAAGGGGGAGAGAGATTGTGAGATTGAAGTGGAGGGAGAAGTGTTAAATTATTATAGAATCTCAGCTTCAAAGGATAACATAGAATCGTGGATATGTTTTTCCTCATATATAGTAAACAAATTGCCATATTTTTTAAACATAGTAAACAATCGCCTACTTTTATTCAATACAGTAAACAATCGCCTATATATATTTCAATATATATAGTATATTGAAATATTATAGTAGGCAATCTCCTTTATTTTTCAGTATAGTAAACAGTCACCTTTTTGTTTACATATGTTAGATAATCGCCTTTATCTTGTAAAAGTAGTAAACAAGTGCTTATATTTTTTAAATATACTGTAGTAATCAATCGTCTATATGTCTTCAATATAGTAAGCAATCGCCCATATTTTTCGGTATAGTAAACAATCACCTATTTTTACTTTCTTGTTAAGTATTGATTTCGTCCAAATTTTCGACCTTGAATTTTTAGTGGAATTATCTGTTTTCTTGCTCCCTGAACACCAAAAAATTGTTTAGTGGAATTATCTGTGTTGGTGCTCCCTGAACCCGAAAATATTTTTAGTGGAATTATTTGTTTTGGTGCTCCCT
>JAGFPH010000847.1:313805-332120 GCA_018207615.1 Philaenus spumarius
GTATATAGCCACCCTACCTAAAATGACGGGAATGGACGGGACGTGACATGGCGTGACGTGACGGATGTATATAGCCACCCTACCTAAAATGACGGGAATGGACGGGACGTGACGTGACGGATGTATATAGCCACCCTACCTAAAATGACGGGAATGGACGGGACGTGACGTGGCGTGACGTGACGGATGTATATGCCACCCTAAATAAAATGACGGGAATGGACGGGACGTGACGTGTGTACAGTCGCACATTTTACTATTCACGCGAATAAATTAAAAACTGCACACTGATTTGAATAAAAACCCCGAACCACAAAACAAGGAACAAAAACAATAACTAAACAACTAACTTGTAAGTTATGTTTAATACGTTACCCTTATGTACATTTCGATGACATGGTCATCATCCTCTAGCCCAGTCGGTATAGGATAAAACCACCAGTAATTTGCAATACGGCTGATTTTTTTTTATAAGTACTTTAAAGTATGTAGATTAACATAAAAAAAAGTTTACCAGTCTATCGATTTCCCAAAGTCGAAAAAAAATCGATTATCATTTTTTTTTCGATTATCCTTAATATTTCGAGCTGGGATGAAGATAGAGAAAAATAAAAAATATCACCGTGTAGCGGAGGTATTTTTCAACAAAAAAGGTCATATTTATTTATTTCGTCCGAGCAATGGTTTGTCTGGAAAAAATTCGATAATGCAGGTATGTATTTTGCAGCAGGGGAAATCACTAAAAGGGGACATCTTATTCATAAATGAAGCGTTGGCTCATTCTAAATTGGCCAAATTTTAATATATCGAATTGAAACTTGACATAGGAGTTAAAATATATATTTTAAACATTTATGCTGAGTCTCAGCTTGTTATCTTGAAAATGACCCGACCTAGGAGTCGATTTCGGTTATCGATTTTAGGAGTACCGGACCCACGAACTAATTTCAATCTATTCCAGTTTCGTCAATTTTTGGAATATCAACATCAAATTTGTTTTAAAAGTTGAGTACACCAGTATAAATATTCTTAGTAAGTACAGTAGAGCGTCGAAAATTCGAACTAATTGGGACCGAGGGGGTTTCGGATTATCAATTTGTTCGGATTTTTGAAAATAACCAAGACAATTCCATTTAGGCTAAAATATATGCCCTTTAATTGATTAAAGTGGTTAAACAGTACAAGAAATAATGTAATTGCAATACAGTATGTAAGACTACTTACATATTATGATTTAGAAGAACCTGCACGTACACAGTGCACGTGTGTGTGCATGATTACACTTGTAACTCTCAATTACAGTACAGTACATAATAAAAAGTTGACTTGTACATTATAGTTAACACAAATAAAAAATTTAAAAAAAATACTGTACAGTACACTACTGTATGTACGACACACTGTTATAATGATTACACAAAGAGAAATGAATGAACTTTCTGTATGTTTACTGCTAGCGCTAAAGCAGCTTATTAGCGTGACAGTGAAAATACTAACAGCCAGTCTGTTGTGAGGGCGTGTGAGAGCAGGTATTTAGAAGTGTTTAAAAAGAGATAATAATGTCAAACTGGGATGAAGATTTTTGTGAAATTTTTAACGTCGCAATTGGAATTTGCAAAAACGAAATTTTTGCAGGGCCTCGGAACGCGTTCGGATTTTTGACGTTTCGGATTATTGACGTTCGGATTATCGACGCTCTACTGTATGAACTATTTTTTTCATGTTGTTTTTAAAAACGAGGCGCTTGAAAATGGTCTTCTGTTTTACCTATCTCGTTTTAACTGTAACACCTTTGGATTCAACGACTCCATTTTCGACATTTTTGAACATATCGATTTAAAAATTGGTACAGAAGTTAAAAACACAATTGTTTTTTGTTATACTTATTTTAAAAACTATATTTAAAAAATTTACTAATCTGCAGCCGATTAACTCAAGCGTTTTGATGAAAAATCTAAAAAGGTCTAAAATTATACTTTTTTAAGTTACTTGTGCTTTTAAAAGTAAATAATAAAAAAGGTTTATACTCATTGATCTTGTTTGAATCTATATATTTAACTTTTAAAAAAACTTTTAGGTTGATATTTTGAAAATTTTCTAAACTGGAGCTGTTTAAAATGAATTGATGGGTCCGGTACTCCTAAAATCGAGAAACCCATTGATAAGTCAAGTGGCTCTAGATCGGGTAATTCTCAAGATAACAAGCTGAGACTCAGCATAAATGTTTCAAATATATATTTTAACTCCTATGTCAAGTTTCAATTCGATATATTAAAATTCAGCCAATTTAGAATGAGCCAACGCTTTATATATGAATGAGATGTCCCCTTTTAGTGATTTCCCCTGCTGCAAAATACATACCTGCATTAACGAATTTTTTCCAGACAAACCATTGCTCGGAGGAAAGAAGTTCATATGACCTTTTTTATTGAAAAATACTTCCCCTACACGGTGGTCGTTTCTATTTTTTCTCTATATTGATCCCAGCTCGAAATATTGAGGATAATCGAAAAAAAAAATGATAATCGATTTTTTTTCGACTTTGGGAAATCGATAGACTGGTAAACTTTTTTTTATGTTAATCTACGTAATTGAATGTACTTATAAAAAAAAAATCAGCCGTATTGTAAATTACTGGAACTTTGGGTCTAAAATTACCTCTACCGACTGGCCTACTCAGGGGGTTTTAACACTACTCTGAGGGTTGAGTAATGTTACCCTCTGAGGATGATGACCATGTCATCGAAATGTACTGTACATAAGGGTAACGTATTAAACATAACTTACAATGTAGTTATTGTTTTTGTTCCTTGTTTTGTGGTTCGGGGTTTTTATTCAAATCAGTGTGATTTTGTCGCCACAGTGCTCTTTTATTTGTTTAAAAACTGCAGTTTCATTATTACAGAGGCCAAAACCAAAACAAAATCACGAATCACGTAACGCTCTCTACTTTCACCAAACAAATCGTTTACAAGAAACCCTACAATCAGACCAATTAGGAAATAAGCTACAACGTTGTAGGCTTACATTTTAAATGTGCCCTAATTAGTCACTTTGATCTCGCTGAAGGAATATCGCGGTTTTCGGTATTTAGGCGGTAAATGTTTCCCCGAGAAACTCGCAATTAATTAGTGCCACACGCGCATGCGTGCGGTGTAGGAGCAGTAAATCTTGCCATTAATATTTAAAACTGCCATCAGTCTTACGCACAAAGGCCTTATGTAGTTGCCGGAGTCATGTGGAACTGTTTGGGCATCTTACACTGAGTGTTTTGCGTCTACCAATACTTTACAGATAAAGGCCGTAGCCGGGGGGGGGGGGGGGGGGAGGGTGAAAATCCCCCGAAATCCCGAAATGTAGCAGTAAAAATTAATACTAGGTTTAAAAAGTGCAAATTAACTTATAAAATAGACAACACAACAGAGGATCCAGCAACACATTTTACATCATTGTGCATTGCATGCATACTGATATTTAGATTTACTTGATTAAACCACAACGTTCAATACACATGGATGCAGTAGGTTACAGCCTTACTCTCTTGTGAGCTTAATCTTATCTATTAAATCAGAAAACTATGAAGGTTCAACAAAAATACTTTAATCTAACAAAACACGCAATGCTTTTTGTATTGAAAATTCGCCCAATACGAGTTTTGGCGCATTGTGTATTGGAAATACTCCCAATATGGGGTTGGCGTGCAATGCACTCTACACTTTTGTTACTTGCTACCGTATTACCTACCTCGCCCCTTCTCCTCATTGTAAAACGCAAAAGTGTACATTTACCAGGTAGTAATTGGTTCAAAATTTGATAGGCAGCATAACAAAATATGTACTTTCAAGAGCGATTTTAAGCAAAAATGTTAGATTTCCATTTTTTGTGGTCGGTTCCTTAACTATCCAATTGATCAATTGGACGCAGTTATCTATTGGTCACTTTCCTACTCACTGACCACAAGGTACTGGTGCATAAGTTGGGCTTATCATTTTGATGTTTTCATTCCTCTAAACCCTTCTATTCCTGATACTCCCGTTCCCTCTTATATACGCTACGATCACATTCACTAAGGAGCCTGTGTGTACGAATTTGTTTGCATCTAGGCCTCCAACTTCGACTCGAGCCACAGTGGCCGTGGTTGTTAAAGCGTCATTGCTTTATCAATCGTCATGGCAACCATCAATGGAAAGGTTCCGGGTTCAATTCCCATTGACCCCGAATAATTTTCTAAATGGTTTCTTAACAGACATCGTTGGCTGTGGTTCGGATTCCACGTAAAACTGTAGGTCCCGTCTTCATTAGCCTTAAGTGCAAAACAGTAGGACGTTAAACACAAAAAAAAAAATCCAACTTCGACACACGCGTTCCTTCGTTCCACTCGCAGCGGGAAAACTCGCTTGCGAGTTTGCAACTCAACCTTGTGGGCTCGGGTTATGAACTCCTTCGCTTCGCTCTCAGCGTACAAACTCGGCCGTCGGCCGCATGGCGTACATGGTCGGCCTCAAATCAGAAGATGCACCCGGGTACTTTTGTGGTACTTAATGTTTTGTTCGATTTTAGGAACCAAGCGAGCTACAAAATATGCGGAATAATATCATACATTTATTTGTTTAGATAAAACTCTAAAAAAGTTTGATTATAGTACGAAAAGTCTTAAAAAATACTTACTTCCGGTCAAAAATGTGCTTCCGGTTGTTGGAAGCACGTTTTCGACCGGAAGTAAATAGTTTTGGAGATTTTTGGGGGTTTTATCTAACAAAATAATTACATGTAATTATTTCGCACACTTATAGCCCGTCTGGATCCCCCCAACATCGATCGAAACCTAAAATACCATAAAAGTACCCGGTTCAAGTCCACGTAATACTTAACATGCAGAGGACTTGAACCGGCGAGAATGGTGGCACTTGAGCAAACCGCTACTAACCTGACTAAAAACATCAGTACCCGGTACGTCTCTGGTTAACGCGTTCACTGCTAAGTGCGCACATGTGAGTTTGACACTGAACACTATGAGAAGTGGCCGACGCACAGTGCATGGCGTGCTTAGCACGCCAACACCCGTATTTTGAGTATTTTCATACACATTGCAATGCGTGCTTCGCACGCCAATCCCCGTATTGGAAGTATTTTCAATACACAATGGATTGCGTGCTACGAACGTTAATTATAAGCCTATGTGCTATGGACGCACATGTGCGTCCGCTTTGAAATACTAGTGATTACTACGTAGAAAGGTTAAAAAATAAAGTAATTTCTACTCATTTAGGCTATAAATAAAAAAAAAATAAAAGGTCAGCTCTT
The DNA here is from genome assembly GCA_018207615.1 of Philaenus spumarius. Taxonomy (NCBI): domain Eukaryota; kingdom Metazoa; phylum Arthropoda; class Insecta; order Hemiptera; family Aphrophoridae; genus Philaenus; species Philaenus spumarius. Next base: position 319,110 of record JAGFPH010000847.1, read on the forward strand.
AGCATAGGAAATACGAAATTTGCGTGGCAGTGAACGTGTTAAGGGTGAGGTAAACACCCACTAGTTCGTTTGAAGGATGAGTCACATGAGAAAGCGGTGTGGGATCATGTTTTTTTCTCCATTTACGCCCTTTCCCCACACCCCCGGCCCATCGCGCCAGGCCAAGTGCCAGGATTCACTCCGATATCTGTCACTCAACTTCAACCCCATAATTGGAATGGAGTTAGTTTACCGTTATAATGATTTTCTATATTGAGTCAACTATAAATTATTGTAGTTTTTAATTGTATTCTATAAACAACGGAAACCATGTACGGATAATAAGTTGTTAAATTAAATAACTTAAATGTTCGAAATAATTACTACCGACCGTTTATCGAGAATTTATATTTCTAATAAAACGAAAATAATAAACAAGTTAATAGTATTATAAATCTTCGCATTAATTATTCAACGAGATTGATCACGGATGTAGATAAAACGTTTGTTGAAGTATCGCATGTATTAATGTACATTCTATTATAACCGTTTTTCTGGTTTATTAGTTAACTGACTAGTATTTGTAATGAGTTACCGTATATAAATTTGTTTCATTTATACCTGGTTATACGCCTTGCAACTATTTGCTATAGTTTGTCGCTTCGCGTTTCGGGAACAAGTTCCCATCTTCCATGGTGGAACGACTAACAAGAGTGTGCTTATTAGCAGTACGAAAACAGTCGGCAAAGGCGCATGACGTCACTCGGGTCGCACCAGCCTGCCGGCCTCTGTGCAGTAACCATACGTTAACTAATATTAACCACATACATGTCTTCAAATGAACTATTGGTTTACTAAATAAATGCTTATTTCCCTCTAAATCGTATTTCTACTTTTTGAAAAGAATAGAGATTAATTTGTGCCGAAATTAATGGGCTAAATGCAGTTTGTTCAAATGTTGTTATCATCTAATCTGTTAATCATTAGATTTGTCTATATTGGCATTAATATGATGTTACTGCAGAGTTAGTTTATAATAATTGAATTTAATAGTACATTTACGATTAAATACAATTTTATGATAATTTTATTAATCTTAAAGTTTAAAACACCATGGTAAAAGATATTATGCACACTAAACCACAATGTGTAATTTATTTTATACAATATAAAAAACTTGAAAACATATTATATTGAACTTTAGAATTACATGAAATTGCTATAACCATACTTGGCAACAATAACAAATATCGCTGTTATTAAAAATGGATATTTAGGATTATTAAATAATATATATACTGAATAAATATTGGAGTTTTTAATGTTTATATTTAGTATTATTATTCATATTTACTTAACAAACAGACAATGTTTGCTGTGTACCACAATAAAGTTAAAGCTAACAGATATTATTTGTTAAACTTGTCAAGTTTCTAGTTATACAAGTTTTGTCTAGTACTTACAGAGCTTGCTGTGAAATCGACAGTATGTTTATATTTTGGAAACTTTAAATGTATCCGATTTTAAATTTCGAAAGTTTTTTGGTGAGTACTTCAGTAATACTTGTAATACTTGTAATACTTCATATTCTTCTTTAAAGTGCAGGGAACATATGAAGGGTGCAAGGGAAAAACCAACAGAGTCCACAGTATAACATTTTCCAGAATAAGGAAAAAACATTTTAAAATGCCAGCGTTTAGCTATTTTAATTCCGAAATAAGTTTTTATTATTTATTTATATGTGGCTGTAGTTTGTTATCAGCAACATGTAGTACGTTTTCTTTAAAATAATTTTATATGTTCTTTTTTTTGTTTGTTAACAGTGGACATGGAGTCAGTTGGTTTTTTCCTTGGGCAAGGGACAAAATAATTTAAAATACACATTATTTGGCCTTAGTGGTATTTTACAGAATATTAAACAAAGCAAACTAAAAAGAGATACAAAATTGAGTCAAAAGTAACAATAAAATGCAATCATAACCTGAGATTGGTACAAAATTGGACCGAGTTGATCAAAAATCAAAACGTTGAGTTGATCAGTTCTACAGCAAGCGTGAATCTATTGCCGCGATAAATCTTTACTTTGGGGGAAACTTATAATACTTTATTGCGGTTCCTGCAGTCTTTCTGCTGTAAGTATTACACCCGAACACTGCACAATTTGGCATGTTAAATAGCAAGAACTACATCACAAAATACACACAAAAAACTTCACATTTGACAAATAAACAAGTGTAGCGCCAACGACAATACACGTGTTTAAGCTCAAACGGCGGAAAATGTGCGACCTATGCTACGTCACTGCTGCTGCGGAGGCCCCGCCCACATGCGCATAAGCACACCCTTGTTAGTCATTCCATCATGCCCATCTTCAGGCTATGTTAGCACATGTGAGCTCAACAAAATAAAATAAAAATACATATAACACAACAATACAGGGTTATTCAAAAAGAAATAGACACTATTTACTGAACATTTATCAACAGAAAAAAAATTAGTAGTACCATTACAAAGAGGACATTGTAAATTATTTTTAACAATGTTATAGATTTTCTATATGAGCCCCACGGGTAACACGGCAGACATCAATTCGATAGTCAAGTTCTGACCAGACTCTGTTAAGTTTATTGACGTCAACAGTCTCTATAGCTCTTCTTATGCGTTGCCTTAATTCCAAGAGACTCAATGGTCATGGGGGAATAAAAACTAAATAGACTGGCCTACCTGGTGGGTCTTTTTGAAAGCGCGTCCTAAAACGGCGTTGCAATAAAGTAACTGATAGGGTTTTCTCTAGTTCAAGCACGCGAAAAGTTTTTTCAACGCTATTATTAACCATTTCTACATCAACAAAAAGTAGGGTTGTCTAGCAACAATGTTCCAACAATCAGCTGTTAAAGTAAAACTTTAGTTTATCAGCAACAATCAGCTGTTAAAATAAAACTTTAGTTTATTAGCTACCCATTGATGCCTACGTGACCGGTATAAATTATGCAGTTTCAGTGTTATTGATTTAGAAAAGTTTGCTCGGTTCTTATTAAGCTAGTCTGTATAGTGTGTATTCATGAGAGGTTTACAATAATTACTTAGGTCGGTTCTTACCAAGTTAGTCTGTATAGTTTGTGTTCGTGAGAGGTTTACAGAAAAGTGTCTATTTCTTTTCAATAACCCTGTAACCCTGTAACCCTGTATAAAGAAACTTCTACAACCAAAATAGATAAAGAACATTGAAAATTCCTCTGGAATGTGCCAGCTCAATTGCAGCGATTGCGACAAACTCAATATTGGACAAACTGGCAAAAAATTCAAAGATAGATTTAAAGAACATTACGTAAAAGACGTTATACAAAATCTAACTGCGCTATACTTTTAATTGACAGCAATCATAGCATGGGCGCCCATACCTATGGGCAGAGGGGGGCCAAGGCCCCACCCTAGCACCAGGAAAAGGAAAATATGTATATTATTAATTACAGTCAGGTATTTTTCTTTAACGAGATTAGCACTAAACTGTTTTAAATGTTATGTGCTTTTTGATTTTACATATTCTTATTTTATTTTTTAAAAGAGTTCAAGCATGAGCTACTGGGTCACTATTTGGTGCGGCCTCTACACTCGATTCCACGTTCACCGTGCAGTACAGAGCACCCATAAGCCGTGCTATCCATACGACAGTCTCAGCTACACTAGCTGACTAAAAAACATCAACGCTCGGTCAGTTGACGCAACCCGCATGACAATAAACGTGATGTTCCCGGTAATGGTAGTAGCATGTCTATTCTCCCGTACGACCTGTACTGCACGGTGAACGTGGAATCGAGTGTAGGAGTTTTATAGGTCTTTGTGTATTCACTGACGGTGTAAAGGTGCAGACTCGATGCTGTGTGGGTTAATATTTCACCCGAACAACAAAATTGGCTTCCCAAATTTTTCTTGGGGAGGTCAAAATATCCCTGGACTCCTTTTGCCGAAGGAGGGGAGGGTACTCCTTAAAACGTTCACCGCTACGCAAATTTCGTTTTTCCTGTGCTAGGAGCCGTCCTTTTATTTTTTATATTTATTATAACTGTAAATGAGTAGAAATTAATTACTTTATTTTTTATTTTTGAACCTTTCTACGTAAGAATCACTAATATTTTAAAGCAGAAGCACATGTGCGTCCACAGCACGTAGGCTTAAAATTGGCGTGCGAAGCGCCCAATGCTCCGTGTATTGAAAATTCTCCCAGTACGGGGGTTGGCGTGCGAAGCACGCAATGCTTTGCGTATTGAAAATACTCCCAAGTGTTCAGTGTCAAGGTCACATGTGGGTCCTTAGCAGTCAACGAATTAAGCCCCATACCCCGGTGTAGCCCTCTCCTAGAAAATATTATATGGGCGCCCATGAATCATAGTTATGGATGTTTTTCAGAGAATTTCATCCCGCTACATTTGCACAACAAAGTTTGATAATGAACGCCCAAGATGAATATGAAATCCCCCCCCCCCCCCCCCCCCCCGAGCTCAGACAAAATACAACACACTGAATATTGCAGTAAAACATTTAACTCAAAGAGTTGGTAAATTTAAAACCAACATTTTTCAGGTTAAGAACGTTGGAATTGTACCGACACAATGTTGTGTTTGCATAGAAAGTAAATTATTCGCAACAGGTGGAAATTGTGTATGCTGTAAACGCCCACTGCCGCGTTAAAATTTGCTTTTTCCTAGAGCTACTTAATAAAGTGAGTTTTTTGCATACTCACAGCGCAGTTCGCAAACTAAACTACAAGTGTTCAGCGTCAAGTAATTTATACCTCTTTGTTTTTACTTTGCCCGCCAAGTAGGATGTTCTGAAAACGTTGATTGTTATGGGACTAATCTCTGTGAAACAGATCTTTTTAAAAGCTAAAACACTAATTGAAAATGTAGCTGTAGGAAAAACTTTGTGTGTATTACGGGCGTATCAGCTACGCCTAAGGCGTCAAATGTTTATCTCGTGCGACAAACTCAAGTTTCCACCCTAGATACACAAATTCCTATTAACCACCGCCAAAAACAGTAAATTTACCACTTTATTAACAGTACGATAGTTTCCTACACTTGAGAAGTGTTGCCAAGTCGACGAATAGGATTTTAATTGCTGTACAATAGCCTCTCTCGTTATCTATCAAACGATGTTTCGTACGTTTCGTAAATTATAGGCGGAATTCGTTTACTAAATGCACACAGACATGCGCCTAAACCAATAACAATTGAAGTAAGCGTACAATGTTTTCTTTAAGAAAACAGGCAACATTTTATTGAATGTACGTCATCAACATAACGTCTCAGTAACGCAAACGACCACTTAAGTTTCCGTTAGTTTTTACGCCGCGCAAGCTTACGCAATTTCCATCGCTTACGATCAAATCATTTTGATTAGTCATTACAACGCAAGGTCGAAAACACAATAACATCTAATTTACTGTTTGGATTGTTATGGTTAGCACGTAAACCGCAAGGAGGTTATTGTTGAAACTACAATACAATTTGAAGGTGTCGTGACGTCATCTAGAACAATATGCGGTACAAGACAATGTACGGGGAATAATTGCGTTTGATCGCTTCGGTATTACCGGAACTCTTTGTTATTCTGTTGCTGTTTAATTGTTTTCGAATGCAAATTTGTACGCGTTTCGCGCGAAACAAGTGAATACGAGCGCTATTATATTCATATAAGTTGGGTATGGAATGTAATGGAAGTTTTCTGACGATAAAATTTCCATTGGAAAGTTGTACGCCGTAGTGGTAGTGGAGTTGAGGCTAAAACTGAGGGATATTCGGTCTTAAGGTAAAAAACAAAGGCCAAGTCCATTCGACAGACTTTAAAGTAAACTGGCGATTTTCTTGAAATTTACCGGTTTAATGGTAAAATATTACTAATTCCCAAGAACACACCTACACTCTCCTACGTCCCACGATTCAAAATGCAGTAATGTGTACAAATCTCTTTGTTCAAACCGTTTAAAAACTTTGAGCTGCTTTGGTAACAAAAATTAAAACAAATCAACATTGTTTTAAATTATTTAATGGAGTTTCTTCATTCAACCATTGAAAACCGATTCTAAAATCATAATAATTTTATTTCCAGATCTTGCATTACAATTTACCTTACATCTGGAAATTATACAAATTACCGCAACCAGGTAATTGGTTTGTAATAAAAGAAAAAAAACATATAAATATACAAAATAAATCCGTCAGTTCTCCAATAATGACCAATTAATCCGGTGCCACTGCAGCTGTCTGTGATTAACTGTATCACTACTTACATTAATAACATAATACTAGTAATAAAAAACGGTACCAGAAACAGGCACATACTTTCTCGCAAACATATTTAAAGTATTAAACAGATTTACTGTGACTTCATAATTGTAGGTGGGGTAGGAGAGGTGATTTATTAAAGTAGGAGAGTAACTAACAAATATTATTATTATTAGCTAGAGAGAAAACTATTCGATCGATTTCGAACAAATTTGCACCAAACACGTCAACTAGGCCTGTATAGATGCACGAAAAAAGGTTTTGAAAAAATCCCCATTTTTGGCAAAAAAACCTAAAAAAATCAGTTATTATTATTATTTGCTAAACGAGAATTTTGTAGAAAGATGCGATTTTTTCGTATGGTGGGTACATTATGGGTTAAAAATAAACCAAATTTTATCAAAATCGTTGGAGTCGTTGTTTTATATATAAAAAATTACTGATTTTTTTGGGGTTTTTTGGCCAAAAAGAGGGATTGTTTTTAAAAATTTGTCAAAACCTATTTTTGTGCATCTATACAGACCTAATTGACATGTTTGGTGCAAATGTGTTTGAAACCGATTGAATAGTTTTCTCTCTGTCTTTTTATACATACAGACAGACATTTTGAAAACCCACTTTTTTGGACTCAGGGGGTCCCAAAACGGATATTTCCAAAAAATATCAACATCGATTTTTTTGCGATCACTATGCTTTCTTTATACTATGGTATAGTGAGAAAGTAAAATTAACATTTAGACGTTGAAATTTGTGAACAAATGGCTAGTAACATATTTTTATCTGGAGAACACGAATGGATGGGGTAATTTTTACTTTCTTAAGGGATTCATCCTTGAAAATCGCAAACAATCTATTTTTTAAATCAATATAATATATTTTTTATGTTATTTTGTTTTTACTTAACAGGGTGTCTCGAAAGTATGTAAACGGCGCTATTCTTTGTGTAAAAATTGCAGATTAACTAACAAAACTTGGTACATCGTTTCTTTAGCAAAAAAAAAAAACACTAATTTTTGAAGAAATTATAATGTTTTTTTTTTGCCTTAGTGGGATGGCCCGCAGGGTGTCGGAGGAGAATCTTAAATACCAACTCCATTAAACAGACAGTTGCTTCGCCAATCTGAACAGGTTTAATTAGGATTTAGGTATTGAGTAGGTCCCATTTTCATAAATATGTGTGGGTGTTAATTTTTCTAAATCATAATTAATGCAGATTAAAAAAATTGGGCAATGTTTCTGTATCTTAAAATAAACACACATATGTATGTATGTAGAATATAAATACGTAGTGAAATGGAAAATCTGAACTTTTTGGCTCCGTCACTTTTTGATTTGGGTACCGGAGAGGGTTTACTTAACACCAATTTTCTCGTCCCAACGAGGGCTTCAAAACGAGGTATCACACAATAAGGGTTACTATTTAAAATGTTTAGCTTTCAACCGATTAAGGGTAAAATTTAATTTATTCACATCAATAAAAGGTGCAGAATTAGCCCATTGTAACTTCCTGAAAGTTTGGAGTTAATACGTATAACAGGTTTACATTTACGAAGGGGTTACGGAACATACAGTACGAGTAAATGTAAGCGAGGTTTGTCCGTTCGTGGCCGTATAACTCCGCAGCCGCCGCGCCGCAGCCCTGCAGCAGTGGTTAGTAAGTTAGCCCTCCATCCACATCCATTTAGAACTGCAGGGTGCAGGGAAATATTTTTGCGTCAAATGAGCGCATCGCACTAATGCACTTTGGGAAGTCGGCGAAGCAGCTGAGAATCGATTTGAGCCTAAGATGTAAAATATTGTTCGTAGAAAATATTTCAGGTAAAATGTACTCAGGAATATGAAGGTTATCACTTGGTTCCTTACTTGATTGTATTATTGTTCGAATTCGTGCTTCACCTGATTGAATCAAACGTGTGTTTTTTACATCACAGTTAAGTAAACATTTTTCTTCTCGTTCCATTTCATTATCTATTCTGTGGACCATACATTCAGCCAGTGGGTAATACTAATTATCTTGATATCTGAAAAAAAAACAAAAAAAAACAACAAATGTAACGGGAGGTACAGTACAATCTATATAAAAGTTAATAACACATTCATTAATAACCTTTTTGGAACATTGATGACACTGTTAGACAATTACAACTACTTTATATGAAATCCTGACATCTAGAGCTTGCATTTGATACCAAACATGCCTATAATAAGTGTGGAAACCGTTCGACACTTCAATAAAAATCAAGTCCGCCATATTGATGGTGTCATTAAAAAAAAAACGCTCAAGGGCGTAAACTGTATGGTTTCAGTTTCAGCACTCTTTTTCCATATAGAAACCATGAAAAAGTGTTGTATATACCGAAATTTTGGGTTTATGTTAGTTGGCCCTGGACTATACTCATATAATATGTGAAATGCGTCTCAAAACTGGCGAAAATCGAGGGTTTCGCGCTTACTAGCCTTTAGCTGATCATGCATGTAAGCCTAAGTGGTAAACATAGATTGATTTCGAAACTCACTATACTTTTAGGCCAGTGAACTCTCGATATACCCCGATATTTCTTTCATTCGCATCTACGAGCGAAGCTTCGTATAACCTTGCTAACTTTTTTTATTAAAAACACATCCGAACCTGCGCAAACTCATTATTAAATACTGAATCCATAGAGCCTCTATTTTGAGATTAAACCATTCATTTCATTTACAGTACGGTAGCCGTGGTCATATAAGTGTTCAACAAATTACGCTAATACACTACTTCATACTGGTTAAAACATGGTGTTTTTTTTTAAACTGTTCCCTTTACTTAATAAATATTTTACGATTTGTTGAAAAAATCGTTACCTGTACTGGTAAAATTTAAATTTATTGAAAATGCGTGCCTTTTTTGCCATGTCTAACACCATTTTCAGAATCTACATAAAATGTCCAACAATAATGACTTTGAATAATCTAGGTGCAGTATGTTAAGTTATCTCCGAATGTTAAAGTTTGTTGGCTTCTACACGATTTAAGAAGATACCTGGTTTAAGAGGGGACCGGAGTCAGCCCAACCGCTCACGGCTCTGATCTCCAGTTTAACATGGGGCGGGTATAGTTTATATTTTTCTCACCGAGAACCAGCACGTTCAGTAAAAAATCGTAACAGACAAATAATTTGTTACTATCTTACGTATCAGCCTATACAAAATTGTTTACTGAAAGTTTTGTTTTATATTTTTATTTTAAGAAATTCAATATCTATTTCTCCATAAGACTTCAACGTTTTTGTAGCAAAACTAATTCTGTTGTAAAAATTGTATTTTAAGATAAGTATTTTTTAAATTTAAACCTACATCAACTAAAGTATTGTGACGTTAAAATTGTCGTCTAATATTTCAGTTACATTCAATAGAAGAATTTTATTTCGTCGTTTCAAAATACCTCTGCAATTAGAGTTTACAAAGTACATGGATCGGCAGCCGTAGTAGTTCATCGATGTCCCGCCAGGTTTCACTAGCGTCGCTCACCGGCAAGGAGATTGCAAACTTCTTACAATATCGGTATCATTCTTATTTTTATCAAAAGTTTGTGGTTTAGTTACTCAATAAGACTCTTGAATAAAAGTCGCGGATAACAGCTAGTATAACATATTTAGGAATAAGATCATTGAATTCGTACAGTAATTGGATATAAAAAATCAAATAAACTAAAACTGTAAATTTAATAATAGTTTTTGTAGCAATTACTAAGAGCCCACGAACCAGAGTGCTTATAAACTTTGACCTGTGTGCACTATTTTCATCATACATTTGTTATGCTCTATATGAGTAGGCCAAGTAATGTGTTTTGCTACTGGATTGTTTGTATTTAGTTTTCTTTGGTATTAGACATTCATTATTTTTTTAATTGTTCTCATATTCTATGTACAATTTATTATGTTTTTACCAATGTTTTGATATTTTTGGTAAATAACTGTATTTTGTTACCATTTGTTAACTTCTCGGGTTTTCTTTATGGTAATTATTACTTTATGCGTTTTTTGTTTTTTTAGTATTTGTTTTAATATTTAAAAAATAAAATATATATAAAAAATATAAATATATTAAAAAATTCTTTTTCACCACACTACGATGTTTTCAGCTATTTTCGGAACGTCATTTGGAGGCCGAAAGTAGCTCTTTTCTGCCCTAGGGCCGTAAAGTCAGCTGTTCATTTATTCAATTAAAATATGAACGTACTAGCGAAAAAAGCCTCCCGAGGTCGGCAGAAAAATGTCCTAGGGCAAAATGAATTTCCAGAAATAGGTATCAATCGTATCATATTTAATTTAAAAATAATAATAATTCCATTATTTTCTTTATTTTAAAAGAAAACACACTAAATTCAGAAATATATATCAATAGAGTTTTTAAATAAAACCAAACAAAGTAAAAAAGAGTCCGTATAAATAAACCGATGAAATAAAAATTACAGTTCTTATTTTGTTGATAATAATTACATTTACTTTCATTTAAAACAAACCGCACGAAAATCGGTTGCATTGATTTTCAGAAATAGGTAGCAATAGGGTTTTAATCTAGAACCAAAAAACCTCAAAAAGTGTCCTTATAAGTATTAGGATGAAAAATAAATTACTTTTCATAACTTTTTATTAATAATAACAATATTCTCTTTTTATTTCAAATAAACATAACTAAAATGGGCACGGTAGATCTTCATAAATATGTAGCATAAGTGTTTTATGTAGAACCAAAAAACCTCAAAAAATAAATTTAAAAGTATACCGATGAAATACAAATTACTTTTCATAACATTTTGATAATAAAAACAATATTCCCCTTTATTTTGAATAAGTACCACTAAAATTGGCCAGTTAGATCTCCAGAAATAGATATAAAATCAAAAGGGTTGTAAACTAAAACAATCAAAACTCAAAAAATGCCATTATAAATGTGCTGATCAAATAAAAATGACATTTAATAATTTTTTTATATTTATGATAACATTTTCTTTCATTTAAAGCAAAACACTTTAAATCGACCAGGTAGATCTCCAGAAATATTAATATATCAATAGGGTTTTAACCTAAATAAAAAATAGGTTTTTTTAAATAGGCAGTCGTGGGTCTGCCGTCAGAAGTGAAAACATTTTAGCTTCATATAGTTAACTTTATTTTCGAGTTATTAAAAAGTATTGTTTTATTCAATGTATTAGTGTTATAATAATATCTTAAATAATTGCGGAGATGCGACGGAGCCTTAAATAAATGCGGGATGCAACTGTGTTTTCAATAATAATTGTGGAGATGCGACGTACAATTCAATAATTGCGGAGAATTGATTAAGCCTTAAATAATTGTGGAGATCCGATGGAGCCTTAAATAATGGCGTAGATGCGACAGAGCCTTAAATAAATGCGGGATGCAACTGTGTTTTCAATAATTGTGGAGATGCGACGTACAATTAAATAATTGCGGAGAATTTATTAAGCCTTAAATAATTGTGGATATGGGACGGAGCCTTACATAATTGTGGAGATCTGATGGAGCCTTAAATAATTGCGGAGATGCGACAGAGCCTTAAATAATTGTGGAGATCCGATAGAGACATAAATAATTAAGTGGATGCGACTGTGTCTAAAATAATTGCGGAGATGCGGCCTAGCCTTTAATTTTGCGGAGATGCAACAAAACCTTAAATAATTGCGAAGATGTGACGGAGCCTTTTAAAAATTTGTGTCCGTGCAATGACGATGACGGTCACGCTAGTTCAATCATTTTTATCCTTGAAAAAAGTGCCCAACGCGCCTAATGAAGTTTTCACTAAACAAATCTAAAAACATATAAAAAATAGGTTTTTAACCTAAAAACAAACAAAAAAACTCAAAAGTATCCAATAATGGAAAAAATAGCATTTAATAATTTGTTTAAAATAATGAGATTTTATTTAATTTAAAACCAAAGACACGAAAATCGGACACGAAGAAATCCATAAATATTTATCAATAAAAAACCTAAAACTAAAAAAAATCTAAAATTGACCTTATAAATATATCGATGAAATAAAAATGGCATTTCTTAATTTTATTATAATGATGACAACATTTTCTTTCATTTAAATCAAACCGCACCATTGACCGACCAGGTTGATCTCCAGAAACGGGTACCAAAAAGGTTTTAAACCAAATAAACAAAAACTCGAAAAATGCCCTTGTAAATATACCAATGAAATAAAATTGACATTTCATAATTTTTTGATAATAATGACAGTATTTTCTGTCATTTAAAGCAAACACCACTAAATTCGGTCCGGTATATCTTCAGAAATAGCTATCAATACGGTTTTAACCTAAAACCAAAAAAATGTAAAAACTGCCCGTATAAATATTCATGAAATAAAATTGGCATTTCATAATTTTTTAATAGTAATGACAACACTTTCTGTCATGTAAAACAAACAGCATTAAAATCATCAAGGTAGATTTTCAGAAATCTATCAATAGGATTTTAACATAAAAGCCAAAAAACTCAAAAAGTACCCTTTTAAATATGCCCATGAAATGAAATTGACACTTCATAATTTTTTGATAATAATGACAACATTTTCTGTTATCTAAAATAAACAGCACTAAATTCGGCCCGGTAGATCTTCAGAAATAGCTATCAATAGGATTTAAACATAAAAGCCAAAAAACTAAAAAAGTGCCCTTTTAAATGTGCCCATGAAATAAAATTGACATTTCATAATTTTTTGATAATAATGACAAATTT
>JAGFPH010000847.1:348251-361433 GCA_018207615.1 Philaenus spumarius
GGTTTAAATATTATTAAAATTGGTTAAATATTTTTAAAGTTATTAAATTTTTACTGAAGACGTGAACAATTTTTCACCGAATAAAGATAACGGAAAGTAATATTTATAGGCCTAATCAGTAAAGTTATTAAAATTTGATGTAACAATCTGATTTTTTTATATTATTATTAAAGATATGTTTTCTTTGTGTGGTTCAAATTTTATTAAAATTTGATAAATATTTTTAAAGTTATTCAATTTTTACTGAAGATGTGAAAAATTTTTCACCGAATAAAGATATCGGAAAATTATATTTATAGGCCTAATCAGTAAAGGTATTAAAATTTGTTGTAACAATCAGATTTTTTTATATTATTATTAAAGATATGTTTTCTATTGTGGTTCAAATTGTAATTAAATTGGTAAAATATTTTTAAAGTTATTTAATTTTTACTGAAGACGTGAACAATTTTTCACTGAATAAAGATATCGGAAAGTAATATTTATAGGCCTAATCAGTAAAGGTATTAAAATTTGTTGTAACAATCTGATTTTCTTATATTATTATTAAAGATATGTTTCCTATGTGTGGTTCAAATTTTATTAAAATTGGTTAAATATTTTTAAAGTTATTCAATTTTTACTGAAGACGTGAACAATTTTTCACCGAATAAAGATATCGGAAAGTAATATTTAAAGGCCTAATCAGTAAAGTTATTAAAATTTGATATAACAATCTGATTTTTTTATATTATTATTAAAGATATGTTTTCTTTGTGTGGTTCAAATTTTATTAAAATCAGTTAAATATTTTTTAAGTTATTCAATTTTTACATAAGGCTCCATGAGAAGCTTATAGAGCTTATGAGAAACTGGGCACCGTTGATGTCACGAGTTACTGCGCATCCGTTTGTGAACCCTGCCGTTAGTATTCTATATACAGTGGTATTAAATAAATAAATTAAAACAATAAAACAGCTGTTCTGTAAAATAATATGACAGTTAATGTAAATTATATTGTTAAATAAAATGTGTTACTTATTAACCTATAAAAGATAAACGTTGACACACACAAGTAATTTTAATATTTTAAATGGTTTTATTATATTATTATTGACTTTTAGTTGATCCTCTGGTGACAATAATTTTATAGAAGAGAAACCTTATTATAAGTGTGATTTTTGGAAGTTTGTGTGGCTTTTATATTAACTTTTTATACAGTCATTATAATTTTCTTAAAATTTTACAAAAATTCTATCATGTTATCAACTAGGGGAAGACCAGCAAGACGTGGGAGAGTGTTCAGGAATGTAGTGGACAGACGTAATGCAGATCGGCGAATAAGAGACCAAAGAGATCCACAAGGGAACAATGTCATACAACGATTACCCGCTTTCAGAAAACCTTTGGAAAATGAATTAATTGTTGTGTCTCATAGTTTAGGTCTTCTAAACAAGACTTGCAATCACTGTGGAGCATTTCATTTTTCAGAGGAGGCCACAAATGGAAATTTCAACGCATGTTGTTGCAATGGACTAATTATTATGCCACAGCCACAAATAAATGACGAACTAAAAGAATTAATGCTGCATGATTCAAATTTCATAAAAAACATAAGGCAATATAACAGTGTAATGGGTTTCGCGTCTTTTTCTGCTACACAGAAAGATATTCCAGGAAACGGACCTTATTGTTTCAAAGTTCAAGGACAAATTCATCGATATATTTCTGACTTATTACCCCTAAATGGTGATTTACCCTCATATGGTCAATTGTATTTCATTGACACGTCAGTAGCAACTGATATACGGCTGCAACGGAATGAAAATAAAAATTTAAAACAAGATACACTAACTAAGTTAACAAACATACTATCTATTAACCCTTACGCTCAAACCTACAAAAAAGCAGCTGATATAATTCAGCACCAGGAACAAATCCGCAGCCTAGAAATTCGTTTTATCGACAATATTCCAATGGATATGAGAAGATTCAATAAACCTAGCGCTGATGAAATAGCTGCAGTTTTCAGTTCCACTGAGGGAGAGCCACCACAAAACCGTCACGTCATAGTTCACCACCGACAAGGTGGACCCACACTGTTATCGGTTATGAGCCCTCACTGCGACCCAATGGTATATCCCCTTTTATTTCCCTTTGGAGAACCTGGATGGGATCCAAAATTAATTCACAATGGCCAAAGAAGACAAAGACATCGGGAAAGGCTAACAATGTTACAGTTTGCGTGTTACAGATTAGCGATCCGTGAGAGGTTCTCACATATTCATGCCTCAAAAAAACTATTTCAACAGTTTGTTGTAGACATGTACACACGAGTCGAAGGCAAGCGATTAAACTACATAAGAAACCATCAGTCAGAACTGCGAGTCGAGCATTACAAGGGTCTCCAAGATTTTGTATTGAATAGAGCTCAACTTAATAATCTTACTGCAGGTAAAATTGTTGTGCTACCATCTTCATTTGAAGGTAGCCCACGGAACATGATTCAAAGGTATCAAGACGCCATGGCAATCGTTCAAAAGTTTGGTAAGCCAGATATTTTTTTGACAATTACCTCTAATCCTAATTGGCCAGAGATACTTTTGTCTCTTAATGCAAACGAAGCCCCAACAGATCGTCCGGACATTGTTTCTAGGGTATTTAGAGGAAAACTAAATAAAATAAAAAGAGATGTATTGAAAAATAATGTTTTCGGAATGGTAAATGCATATGTTTATGTAATAGAATTCCAAAAACGTGGCCTGCCACATTGCCATATGCTATTGATTCTTCATGAAGGATCAAAGTTCCGAGAACCAGCTCAAATTGACCAATGCGTCTGTGCCGAACTACCAGATCCACAAGAATTTCCTACACTTCATAATATTGTCGTAAGGAATATGATACACGGACCATGTGGTCAACGCAATAATAAATCTCCTTGCATGAAAAACAATTGTTGCACTAAGAAATACCCAAAAGAGTTTCTAGAGGAAACTATAGAAAATAACAATGGATACCCTAACTACCGCCGAAGAAATAATGGAATAGTTGCAAGAAAAGGTATCCACCAAGTTGATAATAGAGATGTTGTCCCTTATAATAATTATATGTTACTTAAGTATAATGCGCACATTAATGTAGAAATTTGTTCCACAGTTCGTTCTGTAAAGTATTTATTTAAGTATGTATATAAAGGTTATGATTCTGCATGAATAGAATTTGTAAGTAATGTTAATCGACCTAACAATGCAATAGTCTACGATGAAACTAAAAACTTTTCAAATATGCGATATGTAAGTTCTCATGAGAGCATTTGGCGCTTCCATTCTAATGAGATGCATGAACAATCTCATGTAATTATTCGATTGGCAGTTCATGAAGAGGGACATCATAACGTATATTTCAAACAAGGAAATGAACAGGCTGCACTCAATTCATCTCAAAAAAAGCAGACAACTCTCACAGCATGGTTTGATTTAAACAACCGCGAACCAACTGCCCGCCAGTATTTATACAATGAAATTCCGCAACATTATCGGTTTGCAGGTAATGCGTGGATTCCTCGACAGAGAGGGGGTGGTAAAGTTATAGGAAGGATGTATAATGTGGCACCTAATGATTCAAATAGGTTTTATTTACGCATATTATTACTTCATGTTAAGGGTGCTACATCGTTTGAGGATTTACGGCACTACAATGGTACAACATATGATACTTTTAAAGAGGCAGTTTTATCACGTGGACTCCTTCAAAACGATCAAGAATGGCACCGTTGCTTGGAGGATTTACAGAATATACAAATGCCACATCAGCTCAGACAATTATTTGCATTCATTTGCTGTTTCTGTGAACCAACGTCACCTTTAACATTATGGACTACCTTCAAAGAGAAACTAACCGAAGATATGAATGACATTGATCCTCATGAAGCAGAAATGGCATCATTAAGACAAATCCAGAATATTCTGAGAGAAAATGGATTCAACTGTGCTACTCTCGGCCTACCAGTTCCACCTGATGTCGCGATTGAAAACCCCATATACAATCTGCAGGAACAAGCTGCTTTGGGCGTAGACATGTATAATAAGCTTAATTTTGAACAAAAGATGGTCGTTGATCGAATCTTAAATGCAATATCAGGGGATACGGAAGAGAAACTATTCTTTTTAGAAGCTGCTGGGGGATGTGGAAAGACTTTCATATACTCATGTATTTTGAAAATAATCCGAGGTTGAGGTCAAATTGCCTTAGCAGGTGATTGGACTGGGATAGCAGCATTGCTTTTAGACGGAGGCACTACACTACACCGTTTATTTGGCCTTCCTGTACCCGTACTACCCTCATCGGTCTCATCAATCAAGGCTAATTCCGATAAAGCTACTATTCTCAGAGAAGCTTCTATAATTATAATAGACGAGTCTTCGATGGTACCTGCTGCAGCTGTTGATTGTATAGACCGTCTACTAAAAGATGTAATGAAGTGTTTGGACCCAGTGTATGGACAAATGCACATGGGTGGTAAAGTAGTCCTTTTTGGTGGTGATTTTAGGCAGGTTTTGCCTGTGGTACCGTTGTCTGGCAGAATACAAATAATTGAATCTTGCATTCAAAGAAGCAGAGTTTGGAAATACATTACACTCATCCATTTGAAAAAAATATGCGCGCAAATGATGGTGAAAGATTATTTTCTAATTGGCTTCTTCAAATAGGCAATGGAACATTAATAAGTGACAGAGGATCAGATTCTATTAACATTCCTGAAGATTATATAATTTCAGAGGATTTACTGATCAGGCATGTCTTTGGCGACTAAATAAATGAGGAGATTGCTAGACAATATTGCAATCATGTAATAGTCTGTCAATTGAATGAAAACTGCGATAGAATTAACAATGATGTTTTAAATTTAATTGAAGGTGATTTCAAAGAGTATTGCAGTGTGGATGAAGTGGTATCAGACGAGCCAAGCGAGAAATTAAACATCCCAGTTGAGTATATAAATTCTATAACTCCTTCAGGAATGCCACCTCATAGACTAAAGTTAAAATGTAGTACAATTGTTATGCTAATAAGGAACATGAATATGGGTTCCGGTTAGTAAATGGAGTACGAATGTTGGTGTTGGAAATGTATGACAAATGTCTAAAACTAGAAATAATATCAGGGTTTGGAAAAGGTACTGTAATTTTCTTACCAAGGATAAAAATCATTTCAACAGACCCTACCATGCCTTTCCATATGACAAGAATACAATTTCCAATACGTATATCATTTGCTGTAACAATTAAAAAAGCACAGGGTCAGACCTTTGACAAAATCGGCATTTACTTACCGTCACCAGTTTTCACACACGGCCAGCTATATGTGGCATTTAGCCGAGTAAAAACACCTCAAGATGTAAAAATAGTCATCAAAAAGACCAGTGAACAGGGAAAAGATAACTGTGGATATTACACAAAGAATATTGTTTTCGAAGATGTTTTGCTGTAATACTTTGTTTTAATAAATAAAGTTTTCAAAATGACTACATAGTTTATTTCGCGTTATGTATCAGTAACTGAACATAAATTAGGGGCTTTAGCCCCTACAAGCCACTAGTTACGTATAAAGGTACAAAAATATAAAATAAAGTAATTTCTACTCATTTAGGATATAAATAAAAAAAAACGTCAGCTACTAGCTTAGGAAATACGAAATTTGCGTAGCAGTGAACGTGTTGAACAACAATTTCCATGCTTATTTTAAAAATTTTGATACAATTACCCATGTGAAATAATATAGGATTTAAGGATGATTAATGATTTTGTTTTGTTGAGAAAAGTATTTGATTGAACCTTCATAGTTTTCTTATTTAATAGATCAGATCAAGCTCACAAGAGAGTAAGGCTGTAACCTACTGCATCCTTGTGTATTGTATGTAGTAGTTTAATCTAGCAAATCTAAATATCAGTATGCGTGCAATGCACAATGATGTAAAATATATTGTGTTGTGTATTTTATATTTAACTTGCTCTTTTTAAACCTAGTATTAATTTTTACTACTAAATTTCGGGATTTTGGGGGGAGGGACCCCCTGAACCACCCCCCCCCCCCCTGGCTACGACCTTGGGAGGTGACTCATTAATGAAATATTTGCGGGAGGTTGTAAACGTCAGGGTATTAGACCTACCCGGACCATCCCCAAGTAGCCGCCCGCTCTGACGCCATCTCAGCTTGTCCTGCAGACGATTATAAAATGTCACTCGTCAGCAGCAGAGCCTTAGAATGTACCAGTACGCTTGCGACACTCTGTATGCATTTCAAATTTACAGTAAATGAAAACGTCTTCCTGTAAAAGTTTTCCAGATAATTAAGACTTCGCAGGGGCAAAGAGTAGCATAGTCTGCGATGCTATTAATCACCGACGACTTGGGTTGACGAAGATTAATGGGCTATGATCTACGAAGCCATATGTTGTAAGCAAAACCTGTTTTCCTACTAATTTAATAACAATTGTCAGCGTACAACATGTGCGGATGGTAACATTTCGTTACAGGGAGTGAAAATATTTCGGACGAGTTAAAAATAAGCAACTCTTTTAAATGTTTCGAGGAAATTACGGAAGACTATTATTTTGAGGTTGGTAGGCCAGTGTGTCTCCGTTGTACCATAGATCATGAATAATAAAATAGATCATGCATGCATACGGGGGCTGTGTGCTGAAAAAAATGGTTGTCGGGAAAATAATGCATGTTCGCGCCGCGAGGTATCGCTAGGGAGTAAACATTGGTAGCATTGGTGCTTCACACCGCTTCCGTCGTTTCCATAACAGATAGCGCCACTTTCGTCGAATTTCCAGTGGATGAAATATTGCATTGGATCGGAGTTCTATTAGGTTATCCAAATACAATGGTTGTAAACACTCTTCTGGCCTATAATTTAAGCAGATTTAAAAGACAACCCTACCGTAGTCGTTACGAGCTCAGTGCAAACGTTCAACGGACAAAAACCAAAACTTTTCTAAAGAGTTATTTATTTACTGCTGGGTATTTCAACTAACCCTTAGACTAATTCATATAGTTTCACATTTTTTTCTGTGATACAACCGCCAAACATTAGGGTTAAATTCAATTTGATGTAATAGCTTTATCTATGCTAATATTATAAAGAGGTACAATTTGTTTGTTTGTAGGGGCTAATCTCTGGAGCTACTGAACCGATTGAAAAAATAGTTTTACCAATAAAAAATCTACACTATACCTGAGTAACATAGGCCATAATTCATTTTGATAAAAACATTTTTTATTTCGATATTTGTAAATTTGTCGGACAAAATTCTTAGGATAAGCTTAGACTGATGAACCAACGTATATTTCTTGAACTTATTTACGTTCATTACCACAGCAACCAATTGATTAAAGTAACAGATTAAACAGCTGTTTGCTCTAATTTTTCCATTACCAGCTGATTTCAAACTTTAAAGCAATTATTTGTGTTTCTAACTTTTAGGTTAGGTTTTTATTAAAGTGTAGATAATAAAAAATTATTATCTTGCTGGTTCTTTTAACCTTTATTTTGACTGCTGTTATAAAATATACGAAATAATTTGATTTGAACATTTAACATTATTTACCCATCTTAGCTTTGGGGCTATTTTTAATCTTACACCTTTATTATAAAGAAAACAGTACCAGGAGACCGAGCTAAAGCTCGATTATAAGCAGGGCTATGATTTCAATAATAAATATTGGATTATTGAGTTTTGAGGTTCGGCCTATAACATTAAACAACTAAATAAAGGGTATGTTTATTTAGCAGAAGTATTCGTTGCCATGGTAACTATAAATAGATACAACATTAGGCTTACCTCTAATAAAATACAGTTTAAAAGAAAACAGATGATTATTGTAATGGCATTAAAAACATTTGCATCAGCTGTGCTTCGTTTAAAAGAAAATAGATGATTATTGTAATGACATTGAAAACATTTGCATCAGCTGTGCTTTGTATTGTTTAAAATGGACAAATTTCACTTTTTAATTTAATAAAAAGACGTAGAAAACGAATTTTCCCAGACTGGTGACCATTTCCAATCGATTTCTCGTGGCCAAAAGCCCCATATAAAATTTAAAAAATCAAAAATCCTTAGACGGAGATTCCAGATCCATTTAGCAGACATACAATTATCTCTCGCTTTAGAAGATAAGATAACATGGTATAGAAGGTTACAACGTCGTTGGCGTGCGAAGCACGCAGTGGTTTCACCTAGTCGGTTATAAGTTACTACTAGCTTCGCCCTTGCATAATTCGCTAACTAACCCCGGCAGTGACCAATGGCAAAGCAAATACAAACAGATTATTGTATATTCTGATATTTTCACGGAATTGGTGATTGATTAGGACAGAAGCACTTCAATATATGTAGGGGTGGGGGGGGTAACATAGCTGATATAAGACACAGAGATCGAAATAGGGCACTCAACATCCCCAATAATTCGAATTGCGGCGTAAGTTGTAATCTATTAAATAATCAATAATAATTTCAAGCAAATTTTGATATTGCCAAAGGAAACAATACAATATGTAACTCCAGATGTTTGACTTATAATAAAGTAACCTTTTCTTTGCTCTTACCTAATCTAAAAAAAACCTGGTCCTAAATTTTCCAAGTTGGTGCAAATAAACGTGTTTTCGTTCACTGTGAACCTAACCTAAATTTGTGTTAAGTTTTTATCCAAATCAGCTGTTTCGTTTTTATGTACTTTGCAACAGACTTTTCTAAAAATTAAAACACAGAGCACGGTTCTCACAAAAATACGTTTAACTGTCAAACGCGTTTCGACGTCATCTTCAGTGATATACGAAATACAACTAAGTTATAGGCCTAACCCAGACGGCAAGAACGAGGTGCAAACTCGTAAATCGATGTCGATAACCCAAGTTCGCAAAGTAAAGGTGCAAACTTGCAAAGCGAGATTTTCCGCGGAACGAGGCAGCGCTTGAGCAGGGTTGGCGGCTGAGGTGGAAACAAATTCTTCTAATATATTTCGTGCACGCATGCAGCTATTGGACATTTCCGTGAGTAGACCTATTTCCCAAATAGTTTTTTAAAACTCTAAAACATTATTTTTGAAATTCAGACAACTCACGTCAGCTGTTCAGCTGCGTGATCGAATTTATTATTAGACTACTAGTAATCCTTCGTGAAAAACCACAGGCAGTTTAATTGGATACACATCAGAAATACATCATTAAAAAGATACTATTTAAAAACAACCGACTTTATCTATATCTTGTTCACCGAGAGTTTAAAGTGAAGCACCACCTTACAATGGCTGAAATTAGGGATTTGGGCCAATGAGGAAAACGAATTTCACGTGTGGGACGGTCGACTCTGCGCATGATTCGCAGTACTTCGTAGAAAACAAAGTTTGTCTTCACTAGCCCACCCTAACGTTCACGTTCAACCCTGAGGTAGGTCCGCGTGTGACACAGTCTGCCCGGCCCATTAATATTGTAGGGGGAGGTGCTTCACTTTAAACTCTCGGTGAACAAGGTGCCTACCTAACTCTGCTGACGAAGATTTTTAACTCGGTAAATGTGTACAATTTATGAGGAATATAAAACTGTAGGCATATTTATTAAACATTTTTATTTATATATGTTATTATGCATTTAAAGAAAAATACAAATATTATCTTTTAATTTTTATTTCATATTGATAGATCAAAATATGATTTAGAAGTTATGAATATATTATTATATTAACGAAATTAATAATCGAACATGTTATACGAAGATGTACGCATCTATCCGAAGTTAAAAGAATAGGCACCGTATCTCTTCTTTAAATTTGAATAAACGAATATATTTATATACAGTTTATAACCTTAAAGCGAATATTATATAAGAAATTATAATGATTGAAGCTGTAAACATAACCCCAAAGTATTAATTTAAGCTAGGTTTTGTAAGAATTACAGATGATGGGTAATCAGCTGTTATATTATTTGATACTCACGTACGTACACGTGCATTCGATTTTATAGGAGTTGATTAGTGAGTGTTATTGTAATTCCATCTCACCATCGAGTTCCTAACTTTAGCTGAAATGTTGTTTAGCTCTTTGTATAATATTCAACACTACTGTACATTATTTATATAATTCTCAACGACTCATTTGATTATACTATCACTTGTTCATTCTTCTTAGATACTACTAAAATAATAAATAATTAAAGGTAATTAATTGCAAATCTAAAATACATTACAAATCTGTTTTTTATGCCCAGTAAAACTGAGCTTTCAAAAATATTTAACAAAATTGTTCTGAAAAAAAAATAATTTTCAAGGAAAGCTATTTCTTAAACGCAGAACTGTATGGGATATGTCGATGAGAAGTTTGCGTAGCACTCAACACAGGTTAAAATGTGCTATTTACAAAATTATAAAATTTAAAAAATTATAAAGGTTGTATTTATATACAGTTTATTACCTCAAAGCAAATCTTATAGCCTATATTAGTTCTATAACTCGTATTTAAAAAAAAAAAACTTCACAAGAAATTACAATGATTGAAGTGGTAAACATAACCCCAAAGTATAATCTATGCTGGGTTTGTATGTGTTACGATGATGGGTGAAATCAGCCGTTATAGTATATGTTACTCACGTAAGTACATATGTACGGACGTACACTCGCTTGTATAAGCGTTGATTAGGTAGGTAAAAAGCTGAAGGGTAGTAGGATGGTTCATGTGACAAAAAAATAAATTTCGTATCTATTACTTTGGTTCGCATTAAAATGCAGTATTGAAATCTTGCGAAAATATTCTAAAAAATTTACCCCCACTTTTTATGACTTTTCTCGACGTGTTCCGAGGCCTCTGAACAAGATAAAGCAATACAAAATGTTGTGCCCGTGTGTCTGTCTGTGTACACAGCCCGTATCCGACACATAACCGGTAGGGTGTACACAGACGTAGAAAACGGGTGGTATACCAAAATCTTCGTAATTTTATTTCGGAGAGTTGAAAAGTTTGTGAGCTTTCTGGTGTGACAGCAACGTGACGTGCGTGACAAAAAGTCACATTTCTGAGTATAAAAAAAAATAGTAAAAAACACGAGCCGAAGTCTCGAAAAAGTGTTCCATATTTTTATCTTGTTTTATATTTTCTTTCTGGGAATGATTACCTTTAATTTTACACCTTATTTAAAATTTAATACATTTTACTTAAGATTTTGTACATTTCTTCAATTTTCCAAAAAAACTATATATTTTATAGTTATGTACCATTTTCTCAGAATCAATAAAAGATAATGAGTTGATTTTTTGGCGGTTACCTTCTTTACTAGAATCAATACGATATCTTTAAAACCCTAAGCGTGCAAAAATTAAATTTAACAAAAATTTCTTACACTAAAAACATAATGAAACTTATAATTTTTGTAAAAGTTATTAATTTTAACACCGCAGCTCTGTACCATAACTACAAACGCCCACAAGCAAACTTAATAGCCTATGTCTTAAAATTGTTGAGAAAAAGGTGCACAAAAAGTAGACCTGACTCCCCTTAATTTTGTGGTAGTGTGGATATACAAAACTTTGTACATTTTGACCTTTCGAGAAACGCGGGGTGAAGGGACAATTTAATATCTTGTCAGGAATATGCTTTCGATCGCTATAATACTCAAAACTAATATTTAATTTACATCGTCATAAATACCAAAAGTGATTTTAATGCCGAATAGAAAATGCGCCTACAAAGTTTTGCTTCATAAACAGCAAGCTAATCGTTTTACGCAATGTGGAATTATATACAAACCATTTTCGACAAAGAAATAACCATTTCCTACCGAACAGCTGGTTTCCTGACACGTAAACAGATGTTTATCTTTTTAACAATTGTAAATACGCGTCCGACTCCGCACCAGTTAAGTAGAGAGCGCTTTATCCCGTTCAATTTACATTTAACCTATATAATTATTCTTTTGTTTTGTGTAATTCTTTTGTTTGGTTCTCAGAATGTAGCCACTGCCTCGTGATTGTCAATCTGTTAGGTGGCGCATCCTGCATGCGATGGGAAGCGATCAAACAGGCTGTGCACGTGTCAGCTGATTTGGCGTACAGAAATGTTTTGTATGAAACGGTACGCTAGAAATTACATCGGTCGAGAGGACGGAACAATGGTATAAGATAATACTGTACTTCGTTCTTTACAGGCGTTAATGTTCCCAAGGAATTCTTGCAATTTAGTTGCCTCCTGGATAGATCCACGCGGATAGTAAAATGTAAAAATATAAAAAAAAAACGTAAGCAGCACTCCCGCATTGCTATAGCCGAATTTTCTTATCAGGAAATAACTAATATTAAATAATACGGGTTTTCCTATGAGTTTTGTTCCTTGTTCCGGAACAAGGAACAAAAATACATTTGCACAGGATTATAGTAAATTTAAGTACCTTTCGAATGATATAGCTCACAAATTGCACTCGGGTTTACAAGTGGGAGAAATTGCGTAATTACCTTACATTGATAATGAAAAAAATGTATCGGGAGCACCATATTAATTTTGATACCTTGTTCCAAAGACTGCACCTAAAATACCTTTGCACAGGATTGTAGAAAATTTAATTGCCTTTCGAACGATACAGCCACAAATTGCACTCGGGCGTATAATTGGGCGAAAATTAAAAAAGAACCTTACACGGATAGTGAAAAAATCATTTATGCAGGAGATGCCTATCGATTTTGTTTCTTGTTCCGGGGACTGTATCTGAAATACATTTCCACAGGATTGTGGTAAATTCAAATACCTTTCGAACGATATAGCTCAAAAATTGCACAAAGGCTTTTGAGTGGGAAAAATAAAACAAGAACAAATCTGAAAAAGGAAAAAACAAAACTGCAGTCATAGAATCTACATAGAAGGCTTTGTGCTGAATGACTTTTATAGAATCAACGAAGAGCAAAAACTATTTAATGGTCGGCTCTAGTAAAACAGAAAGCAACCTGCGACTCTCTATAGCGGCGGTAGGTTACGCGAACATTGCTCATCCTAAATCCATTTAAAACCCGCAATTATTTAAATAGCGTTTTTAAAAAAATACCAAACTCTTGGGGACAAAATTCTTCATCCGAATGACTTGGTAATTTTTCGCTATAATTAATAGTTACAACGTAAAAAATATTTAAAATCACCCTATAGCGGCGGTAGGTTAC
>JAGFPH010000848.1:0-31733 GCA_018207615.1 Philaenus spumarius
TCGGAAGAATTGGCTGAAGCAGATAATATAGATGGTCAGCTCTGGATGAAATCGCTGGGGACCAAGACTCATACCTAAACAGCTCTGGCCGAGTGATCTCGGAGCTCCGATGAAGTCTCGTTCTCGAGTTCGGAAGAATTGGCTGAAGCAGATAATATAGATGGTCAGCTCTGGATGAAATCGCTGGGGACGAAGACTCATACGTACACAGCACTGGCCGAGTGATCTCGGAGCTCCGATGAAGTCTCGTTCTCGAGTTCGGAAGAATTGGCTGAAACAGATGATACAGATGGTCAGCTGTGGATGAAATCGGTGGGGACCAAGACTCATACCTAAACAGCACTGGCCGAGTGATCCCCGAGCTCCGATGAAGTCTCGTTCTCGAGTTCGGAAGAATTGGCTGAAACAGATAATACAGATGGTCAGCTCTGGATGAAATCGGTGGGGACCAAGACTCATACCTAAACAGCACTGGCAGAGTGATCCCGGAGCTCCGATTAAGTCTCGTTCTCGAGTTCGGAAGAATTGGCTGAAGCAGATAATACAGATGGTCAGCTCAGGATGAAATCGGTGGGGACCAAGACCCATGCCTAAACAGCACTGGCCGAGTGATCCCGGAGCTCCGATGTAGTCTCGTTCTCGAGTTCGGAAGAATTGGCTGAAACAGATAATACAGGTAGGATGAAATCGCTGGAGACCAAGACTCATGCTTAAACGGCACTGGCCGATGAATCATGGCGCTCCGGTGAAGTTGTTCGCTGAAACAGATGAAAACACGTGTAGTTAACTGTAGATGAATCGCTGCCCACAGTCCAACCGACATCGGATTACAGGAGGCCCGATGACGGCGTCCGCGGCGTTGAAAATTGTCCGTCCGTCAGTCGTGTTCGGTGTGCAGCGCACCCCGTGATAAACCATCCTTGGATCTCCAAGGCACGTCCTCCTCATAGGCCGTAGACTCCTGAAGCTCAACTTACTCTCGGGTCCTGCTGTGTTGTGAAACGTAGTGTTGTCCGTGTCCTGAAGTGATGACGTTGATGATGCTCAGCTGATCTACCCGACTTAAGAAACAGGATTGAAGCAGTTGCGGCAACAATTACTACAGACACACTGAACAAGGTTTGTGTCGAACTCTGCCATCGACTCAATGTGTGCCGTGTGATGAACGGTGCTCACATTGAACACTTGTAGGAAAAACTGTTTATGTTGCTCTTTCATTTGATGTTTTATTTATTAGGGGAAACCCCTGCGTGCTCCGCACGCCGACCCCGTTGGAACCTTCTATACACATAATCATGTTATGTTTTCTTTATAATAAAGGTGTAGGAATAATAATAACCCCAAAGTTAAGATGGTAAATAATGTAAAATGTTCAAATCAAATTATTTCGTATATTTTTATATCAGCAGTAATAAAAAAAGTTAAAAGAACCAGCAAGGCTCAGTTCTACACTTCAATAAAAACCTAACCTAAAAGTTAGAAATTCAAATAATTGCTTAAAAGTTTGAAATCAGCTGTTAATGGAAGTATTTGAGCAAACAGCTGATTGCAGTACCATAACACTAAACATATTTAATAATTATTTATTATGGCGACCCTTTTTCCGTACAATATTCAGTATAGTTTGTGTTCTTTTCACGTCCAACAGATTTCGCTCTTTACAAAAACCGAACCTAACAGTTAGAAATACAAATATTATTTTCAAAGTTTGAAATCCGGTGTTAATGGAAATATTATAGCAAACAGCTGATTACCGTAGTAATAATAATAATATTCAACTAGTGGACATGGCAATGCTTCGCTATTGCTTGGTTTACCTAACCTAAAATTATATTCAGTTTTTGATCCAAATCAGTTGTTGATCAAAATCAGCTGTTGATCAAAATCAGCTGTTTTAAGCTTTTCATACAAACAGCTGTTTTTTGTGCCCCTGATAAAATCAAAAGAAATCTTTCTTCTTCTTCCTTAAGATTGACCTTCCATAAGAATAACATGGGAACTTTAAAAGCCACTGGGGCAGAGCCCAAGGGACTTATTCAAAAATGTAAGGCCAGTTTGCAAATCTAAGCGACACGCTCTTTCCAATGAGACGTCAATGGATAAAATCGGTTAAGAAATGGCGGAGGAGTTCAACCGACAAAGTTTCATGTAGCGTATTAATTATATAGATAAACATATTTAATGGCGCTCACATTTCTGTTAAATATTTAATATATTTTCGTTGTTCTTGCTTCCAACGATGGCGTTGTTTTTCAAAAAGTATATAAAAACCTGCTTGTGTTCGAATGTAATGTCGTGTAAAAATTTCAAAACAATCGGTGAAGAACTTTGGGAGATTTGAGGTTTTGAACAAACGAACATTTATATTTTTATTTATATAGATGCCCATTTAATTTATATACTCCCTTTAATTGCCATAAAATATTTAGTACAGCGTGTGTTTTTTTACTTCAACAGATGGCGTTGTTCGCAAAATCCTATCTTAGAAGTTATAAAATTTTACCTTTTTATAATATTAGTATAGAGAACCTAGTGTGTGTTTTTTTTTACTTCAACAGATGAATTTGTTCACAAAAACCTATTTAAGTTTGAAATCAGCTGATAATGTAAATATGGGAAACAGCTGAATACTGTTATTATTTTAGTCAATAAACATATGTAATGGCAACTAAATATAGTATATTTGTAATATTAATATATATATATTAATATTATAAATATACTATATTTAGTTGTTAAACTATTGCAACTGGAGACGTAAAAATGAATATGTTATGGCTCTTATATTTTTGTTAAATATTGAGTATATTTTTGTTGTTTTTATGTTCAATAGATGCTGCAGTTTTTCAAAAAGTATATAAAAACACGCTTGTATTCAAATGAAAGTTAGTGTCAAAATTTCAAAGCAATCTGTGAAGAACTTTCGGAGATTATCGATTTTTAACAAACTCACATTTACACTTTTATTTATATAGATAATTGTAAGCTAAATTTAATAAATACTATAAAACCTTAAAACCCTGACATTCATTTTGAAATACCCGGTATATAGAGTATTATGCGTTCTTTCCTCTTTTTAAATCATATTCTACTTACAGCTTTCTATATAAGGTTTAAAAAATGTTCAAAATATATACCATGCTTTTGTTAACTCAAGACTACAATATTGGTTAATATTCTGGGGGAACGAGTACAACAAAGTACGCCATTTTGAGCTCCCATATTATTGCCCTACCTTCACCAAGACGGCTTTCATAGTATAGAATATTGATGACAATGCCTTTGTTCAGAAACGAGGCAACGTTACGCAATATAACTGGAGCTATCGCTTGGGAATATAGTTTAACATCCTAAACACATCAGATGACATAAAGGGTGTCCCATAAGTAAAGTGAAAAACTTAGGGGAAAACTTGGTTCTATGGGTCAAAATAAGAAAAAAGTTTATATAAACACAGAACCGAAAACTCTTTGTTTTCTAGATATCCGCCTTTTTCTTTTTGTAAATAATTCTTATCTAGAGAACGGTTTGACTGATTGAGTTCAAACTTGACATGAAGTTTAACCTAAGAAAAATAAGCGATTAAATCCAATCATGAGTTTCGAAATGGCGGTTGTTTGAAAATGTCAAACCTAAATTACTCAAAAACCGTACATTTTAACAAAAAATGTCAAGACGCCTTTCTTGTAGCCCTTTTGAGTCCCTATCGGATGGTGTAACTGTCAAAACAATCGGATGAAGGATAATAGTTTAGTTATGTGTAATAATTGGTTTATTTAACCGGGCATCCTATACCAACACAGTAAACACAGCAATATTGTATGTACATTTGCTGTCATTATCTTTGTTTGATTGTTTTGACAGTTACACCATCCGATAGGGACTCAAAAGGGCTACAAGAAAGGCGTCTTGACATTTTTTTTAAATGTACGGTTTTTGAGTAATTTAGGTTTGCAATTTTCAAACAGCCGCCATTTTGAAACTCATGATTGGATTAAATCGCTTATTTTTCTTGAGATATATCATTGTTAGCTTAAAATGTATGCAGAGTTTGAACGCAATCAGTCAAACCGTTCTCTAAATAAGAATCATTTTGTACAAAAAACATTATGACGAATATCTAGAAAACGAAGCGTTTTCGGGTCGCCGAAGTTTGGCACTTTACTTATGGGACACCCTGTATAAAGGGATCTTTATAGTTATTATTTTCAAATAGCTAAACAATTAATATCAAATTTGAAGATAGAATATTTGTATTTTTAAAGTACAGTTTGTTTCGTACATGATGAATGATAATTGTGTAATATCAGTTGTTTCGATTACTTTAAAGTACTTGCAACTTACACGGCTTAAATACTGTGCAAATTTTATTTTACTGGATGATTTTTAAATTGTGTTAAAACATTTTTTGAATCTAAATACTATTTGAATTTAAAAACTTGTTTTAATATTATTTAAAACGATTTAAAATTTTGAATTCTTACTTTGTCTAAAAACTCATGACTTTGCAATACAAAGTATAATTTTCTCAACTTTTAACTTTTTGACTTGTACTTTTGATGAGATTTCAAAAATATGTAACAAATTTAATAGTTTCTGTGATTATAAAATTGCCATTATATTAAGACAATTTCAATAATTAAAAGTAACTTCCCTGTGGAAGTTGTTACTTTAAAAACATAAAGAAATGTTGTAAAGAAAAATCTTACATTTACAAAACACTCCAGTTACTTCAACGTTAAATAAAGTGAGTGTCAAATTCAACAATAAAACTTTTCCATTTAATTGTAAAATACCTTTTCCACTAATTGAAAAAACTTGTGTGAAATGTAAACTTTGTTACTTTAATATCCCCCACTATTACAGAACAGAAGTCCTACTGTATACAAAAGGTGGCTTACAAGAAGAAACTGCTTAACAGACGATTATTGAATGTGAACACGCTAAATCATAATGGACCAAAACCTTTTTTTAATTAGTCAGAGTAACCTTCCTAAGAAAATATAGTGGAGCTTCCATGGAATACTTATAAAGTGACATTAGATGATATTTTTTGGAGAAACCGTTACAAAATAAGTACGAGGTATAAATTTAAATTATTTTTAAATGTCAGGTAGCATGACTTGCATAATAGTGATATACATTGACTGTTTCAAATCTGCAATGCCGATCTGTGTGTTTTTAGTGGGTGTTACAACAGTTTTAATAACCTGGTTGAAATTTGGGACAAGTTTTTTCAAGTCGTAGTTTCGTGCTACCCTAAGTGTCAGCTAAACGATCACAACAGTTTTTTTTTTTTTTATAAAAAAAAGCACTTTGTCTTTGGATTAGTTTAATTATACTAAAAATTCAATATAGACGTTTATCTGTTGTAAAAATATTTGTGACTAAACCAATTTCATTTTAGGCACGTTTGGACGATAAAGAACCTTTCGCTCATATTGTTCGTAACCTACAATTATTAATTTAGTTTTAAATTAAATATACAGGGTGGTTATAAAGTCACTTCTCCCCCCCTCCTTTAACTTTTGTGATCGTTAAAACAAACAAATATCCTTTGGGAACGATACTAACTTAACCCAAAGTGCCTTTTGAATCAATCGGAAATTTTGAGTGTCCCTTAGAAATGGGGGATTTTGGGGAAACTCAAAATTTTTAAACGGGAAGTATGCTTACGTGATACCTCATTTTAAAGGTATATTTAAGACTAGGAAAATGACATAAAAAAAAATAAAAATCGGACCAGCCAAAACAAAATGACGGCCCTAAACGTGTTGAAATAAATCGACATAAAGTTAATAATATCTCGAAAAGGAAGAGTTTTTAGAAAACATTTCAAGAGACAAAAAATGTTTATTTCAAAGTGCTTGAAGTAAAATATTTTATATTAAATGTAAATTTTTATTTTTACTCCTCCATCTTGGAAAATTATGTAAAAAATAAAATTTATGAAATCGATTTGGAAGCAATTGTTTAGGTGCTCACTAAGAAAGGGTTTGAAAAAATTCGACATTTTAGGGGGGGGGGAGGGGGGTGTTGGGATCAAAGTTATTAAATCACGATTTCTTCAAAACTAGCGAACGGATTGGAATGAAATTTGGTATGTAGCTTCCATAAATGTTCACTAAAAAAGGTTTTTTTAAAATTCGAAATTTTAGGGGGGTTTGGGGGGTAAAAATTACTAAATCACGATTTCTCCAAAATTACCGAACATATTGGAATGAAATTTGGTATGTAGCTTCCTCTAGGGCCATAGGTGCTAACTAAGAAAGGGTTTAAAAAAATTCGAAATATTAGGGGGGTCAAAGTTACTAAATCACGATCATTTGTCGCATTTATTTCAACAAAATAATTATGCAATAGCGAAGCATTGCCGGGTCAGCTAGTAATAGTATAAAGACATGCTCCACGTGTTTCATTTGTAACAAAAGTATAACTATTTACATTTCCCAAGATTCCCTCGAGACCGTACTTCAACCTCGTACTATAATGAGGGATTGTTATTCAGAGAATAATTAAAATTCTAAGATATTCATACTGTAAGATGCGAAACATGATAAAGATCCTGAGTATGGTTTTAATGAGGGGAGGGGGGGGGGTTTACTCTTGTAGTGAGTGCAGCTTGCTGTATAATGAAGTAGCAGTGGGATATAAATGTAAATGGGTAAGGTGTACATAAATTATCTAGCGTACACTATTAACATTTAGATTGGCCGCTGTGTATACAGGCTGCAACCAGAACGATGTCCTCGCTGTTGAGAATACAGATTCAGGGTGAACTTGTCGAATAGAACGCATACAGTGATTGGACGAATGAGAAATAATCGATCAATTTGATTATGTGATTATCTCAACATCGTTTCTTGTTTGTCCTATTATTTCTAGCAATCTTACTGTTGAGATAATCAAATGATTTTGAATATGATCAATCTAACAATATTAGTATTTACATGATCGAATAGTTTTTTTAAATAAACGTTGTAGCTATCTTAGTTAATATTTGTATCTCTATTACATAAAAAAAACTCATGCCATTCATGCAAAACCTCTGGCCCTACAGTGCATGCCTCAGATTCCAGGTCACCACTACCCCCACCTGATTCAAGTGCCTCTTACCTAATCATTTGTCATTTCTGTGAAAACACCCAGTATAAAATAATATATTTGTGAAGTCGCGAGTCGCTGCAGGGTCAAAGCAAGCTAGTAATATTAGTTATAATGATTTAACCATTTTTTTAATTAAATTTTATTAACAGGATTATCAAATAAATAGTTTCAAAAATAATTGACTTGGCAATCTTAGCAATATGATGTAATGATTTCGAAATTATCGCATTACTTTTCATAACTATCACATATTATAACTGTGCCAGCAAATTCAATGATAGAATGGTCACATGGAGTTCAAAAATAAATATAACTAGGGGAGACCCCTGCGTGCTCCACACGCCAACCCCCCAGCCCTTCTAAAAACATATGTTATGTTTTATTTATAATAGAGGTTTAGGATTAATAAATAACCTCAAAACTAAGATGGTAAATAATGTTAAATGTTCAAATCAAATTATTTCTTATATTTTATAACAGCAGTTTCAATAATGGTGAAAAGAACCAGCAAGGCTCAGGTGTACACTTTAAAACCATAACCTAAAAGCTAGAAATACAAAAATAATTGCTTCAAACTTTGAAATCAACTATTAATGGAAATATTGGAGCAAACAGCTATATTATGTTATTTTATTCAATTGGTTGCTATGGTAATAAATATAAATTGTAGCATACTGATGCGATTTTAAAACTCTGAATATAACCAAAACGAAAGTGTAAGTAAAATATTTATAACAAAAATAAAAAGCCTATAGTTCAATTACACAGCAACAAATCAGACCTAAAACACACCAACAATAACATAACCTAAATCAAATCATCTGTTGACATTTGAGTAAGTTTAAAGTACACAACTTATTTATTTGAAACTCGATTAGTTTATCAGCTGTTTAAAATCAAATTACAGTATTTCCTATTTAGCCTAGTTGTAGCATAGGCTACTGATGCATTTTTAAAACTCGGAATAAAACTAAAATAAAAGTGTAAATCAAATATTTAGCTTCACAGTGACTTAGAACTGGAAATTATCTTAAAAAAAGAATCATCAAAATCGGTTAAGTATTAACTTCAGGAAGTGAGTGAACTAAAATCAGGAATTTTTTTAAATATATAGATGATATTCTAACAGATAGTGACTCTTCTTGCACAATAACCAAACGTCGACAAACGAGATTTCAGTTTTAAATTTTAAAATTTCAAAAAACTTTGGGGTTTTAAATTATCATTTTTCATTCAAAATAATTGATAGAATTGGATTTAATTTACACATTGCAAGTGTTTGAAATAAGATAACATTTGATCCATAAAACTTATCCATGGATATTTACAAGGTTTAGTTCTTTTTTTTTAATTAATGGATGAATGATAATTTAATCCGTGTTAAGGGTCTGCTTCAATAAACGAGAAAGCAACCAGAAACAACAGCGCTTCTCTCTATAGCCGTATCTAAACAGTGAAATTTCTTGCAGCTGAGCGCTTTGACATTGCCTCATTTCAAACCATTTTATACATCCATATTTTATAATTGAGTGCTAAAAAAAAACTGAATATTCTTGATAAAACTACGGATCCGGCTTGCGTTTCACTTTTAATTATAAATTTGTTATTGTGTAAAGAAAAAAGTTCAAACTTGGTATTTAAAACATGTCAATTACGTGAAGAATGAAAAACTATTTTAATGTCAAAAGCAAAACGGATGGGTATTGTGACTCTGCTTAAAATGAGACCTTGCAAACAATTTTATGATAAAAAGTAAACGAAATAAATGGTTTTAAATTTAACATTGCTCTTATGGGATAAAAATCCAAGATGGCCGCCACTACAGCAGACCCTTACAGTATAAATTATAAATTGTGTGACTTTATACTTTGATTGATGTAATGACGTAAAATGACAACAACATTTTCAAAATTATAGTTTTTATTGTGCATTCAAAACAGTCTTCCTCTTAATGTTACAAACACAATTACCACAATGTCTCACAAGTACAAAATTGTGACAAAGGCTTCTTTTTAACCCCCGAAGCAAACAGAGGGGTTTTATAAGTTTAACGTGTTGGAACGGCCAATCGACCGATCCAATTGGGGTTAATTAATTACATTAATTAAAATAAATTCAAAGTCAATATAACAAAGGATTAAAGCCAAAGGGTGTCAGAAAAGCCCAAAATTAAGATAAAAAAGTAGTTTCCAATGTGAAAATAGTATTTAGTAATAGTTTTTGAAATTGTGTTAGTTAAATAAGTGCAGACGATGACGTAGGCTTTAGCGACAAAGTCGAACAAAAACCTTGCAGGACCTGACAGGAATTGACTTGTCCAGTCTTGTCTAAATTTGGTAGAAATGAATTAGCATTGAAAGATAGGGGTTTATAAATTTATAAAAAAAAGTTGTTATTATTAGATTTATGTTGAAAGGAGAGTTAAATAAGTAAGGAGTAATAAAAATAATGTTGTTATGATAATTTGTTAAAAAGTTATAGACAAAAATGTAAGCGTAAACAAATCGATTTTGCAGAATTTGTATAAAATCCAAAAACAAAGTAGAGTCATTTGTAGAGTTAAAAAGGGTTAAGAAAATAAAGTAATAAAAAATATAAAGTTATAAAGTTTAATAGCTAAAAAATAAAGTGTAAAGTCATTCTTGGGCATAAAAAGGCTAATAACTCATAAAGTTCAAATGTAATTAAATCATAAAAAATAGCATTTAATAGAGTCAATAATAGGGCATAATCAAGCCGAAGTTCAATATAAATAAATAAATAGTTTTGTAAAGATAAAATAAATTAATAAAAATTTTTATTAATTCAAAATAAATACAAGGGAGATTAATAAAAGGGAAATATTGATAAAATAGAGTATATATATGTGTAATAAATTGTAATGCCATGTGAGATATGAAAAGAGCTTTAAAGGGGGGGAATGAGACGCCGAAAACCAAACGAAGCCAATTAGAGTAACAACAAGCTGAATAACTAGACAACCAAACAAGCTATCAAAAAACCAACACCAGATTTACGCGTTTCAAGACCAACCAAAGAGGATACAAGCAAGAAAAAATGGAAAATTTCAAATTTACAGGAAATAAATTTCAAAATTTAAGCAAAACTAACGAAGTCTATAACTCAAGAAGGAAGAGGAGTAGAAACACCATTCGAATTCCAGGGAAACCAGAAAACGTCAACCAATCCATAGAAGTCAACAAAATCAAAATCCGACCACGCAAAAAGAAGTTATAGAGTTTGGGTGAAATCAATGCAAAAATTGTCAATCGACAAGTTCATACAGGCACACAAGGCCCAGGCTGCGAGGGGAAGTGACGTCACCGGATCCACTACGAAGAGCAAAACATTGAAATTCAATAAATGAAGATAATAATTAAATTAGGCCTAATCAATGGGAAATAAAGGCACTAAAATTCATCAAATAAATCAGGAAATATATTAAGACCAAAAAATATATTTCTAAAGCAAGAAACCAGGATTTCTTGTTACATAGAGGAAGATGCTGGTTTGACAAGTAAGAAGTCGACGATAGAAGCCTGCATCCCCTTTAACATCAGTTTAGCACGGAACGCCGACGAGAAGACATCTGACCAAGCTCCGAGGGTACTTAGAGAAAGTCAAAGGGCGATCAGTTCTCGGGTTGCGTTACGTTTCTAGCTCCGGCCTAAAGCTAAGTCGGGTCGTGATAATTTCGGGAGAAGAATATCCATATAAACGGCCTATCTTGCCAAAAGATACTACAATCAACTGGGAGAGGACAACTTTAATTAAGTCCAGGAGAAGACAACTGTAAGCCGAAGAAACCATTCTGGGGACCAAGGAGAACAACTTTAAATCGCTGGAAATCAACAGAAGGAATTACGCGTCGAACTTCTTGTGTTCTGTAAGTGGCAAACGATCATTGTTACTTATAATTTTAAATAAATCCCTTTTTTACAAAATAATAAATAAATTAAATTAAATAAATAAATTCAAGTAAATTCTGGGGAAATTGAATAAAGTAAACTCGTTTAGTAAATTTCATTACTCACAATGGCAAATCGTCGTATGTAAATAATATAATCATTAATATACAAATTTTAATTAATAAATTAATTAATCACTTTGCTACTTTTCAATATATGTAATTATAAGTTAAAGATTAATAAAATAAAATTCATTGTGTTTTTGAAAATAATAATTTGTTGTTTCAAAGCTAATGGATTTATGTTAATTAATAAATCGTTTTTGAGTTTTCAGTAGAAAATTTTTGAATATATAATTTACAAATCCAATCAAATTAATCCTAAAACCATTCAGTGCTCTAGTGTAATTAAGTCAGCAGGTGAGTTATTCACGGATCACTACAAATTTAACTCCAAAGGGAACGATCCCGAAAAAGAGTCTAGAATTGAGCTAGTGTACTACACAAAAGACAAAAAAGGTCTAACTAATTTAAATTTAAAAAACTTAAGAATAGGAAACAAAAAGTTTTCCTTTTCTTGCCCTCGCCAAACCTCTCAAATTGTTCTAACGGGGTAGGTAGTACAACGGAACAACGTCAAATAAGGCCTGAAAACACTTGGGTGTTATTTGATGAGGGAAAGTGTAAAGTTAACAACAAAAGGTTGTGTTTATTGAAGAAATTAAGAGGGTAGGGAGGTTTGCGCGTGGCAAGTGGCTCCCGAACGTGGGGCGAAAACCCTGCGATCCCGAAAAAGAGAGGTTTGCGCGTGGCAGTGTGTATCTTTGTGTCTGTGTATCTGTGTGCTGTTTATCTGCGAATCTGTGTATCTGTCAGTGGCATCATAGCTCCCAAACGGATTTAGTTTTTTTATATTGAAAGGTGGCTTGATCGAGAGTGTTCTTAGCCATGGCTATAGAATACAAGGGCTGGTCCACTTCTTTGATGTTGACGCTCGCCGACTGTTCCAACCTTCTCTTGCCCCCCCCCCCCTCCTATGTGACGTCACTCTGGTACCATGACACGCCGTGTAAGCACGGTTCGCCTTAGCTCTCACGTGTTATTTAATATAACGTTGCAGATGATAATTCTTTAAAAAATTATGCAATAGACACAACCACCTAAATTATATGTTTACCAGATTTGGTTAATATTGAGTAATTATTTTGTTCAGTACAAGTGTTTAAAGAAGTTATATAATTCCGCGAGATTTTCGCCTTTAAGGCTAATTTTCTCGAAGAGGCATTCCACGAATTTCTTTAAAAAATTATACAAAACACACACAATCACCTAAGTTGTTTAGCGAATTTGGTTAATTTTGAGCAATTATTTTTTTTAATATAAGTGTTTAAAGGAAGTATTTAATTCCGCGAGATTTTCGCATTTTGGTGCACATTCAAGGCTAATTTTCTCGAAGAGGCATTCCATCAATTTCTTTAAAAAGTTATACAATACCTAAATTATATGTTTAGCAAGTTTGGTGAATATTGAGCAATTATTTTTAGTACATGTTTTTAAAGAAGGTATATAATTCCGCGAGATTTTCGCCTTTTGACGCATGGTCAATGCAAATTTTCTCGAAGATGCATTCCATGAATTTCTTTAAAAAATTATACAATACACACAATTACCTAAATTATATGTTTAGCAAGGTATTTATTTATTTAATGTTACGTTGCAGACGAGATTACTTTATGAAATGTTACCAAGATTATCAAGTAGGCTAATATTGTCTGCAGCGTTACTTGAATGTTCCAAGAAACACCTTTACTAACAAAATACATTAAATCAAAAATTTTCAGAATGATGAGATATAAATAAATAAATGTATACTATATAAATAATAATAAGATTTAAACGTAGAGTACCGGTAATTATTGATAACTCAAAATTTTAAAACAACAAATTTTAAGCAATCTGCTTCAAATTAAAATAAACATTAACAAATATTATTTATTTAATGTAAGAGTTGCAAGCCAGATTACTTTATGTTAAAAAGTTACCAAGATCCTCAAGTAATTTCTTCTGCTGCTTTAAGTTAAAATGTTAAAAAAAAATCTTTACTAGCAAAATGCACTTAAAATTGTCAGAATAATCAGATATAAATAAATATATAATATACAAATAATTATAATCAAATTTAAACCTAGAGTAATAAAATTATTGGTGACAAAAATAAAACATAATTTTAAGTTAAACTTCTAGACTAAATTAAATTTGCACAGTGTCAATTTAAATTTAAATAGTTCAATTGCTTAAATTCAACTATTAAATTAACTATTCCATAAGGCTTAGGGAAGGAAAATTTTTATAAAGCAGTTTTATTTTAAAAAAATAATAATTTATGTCAGCAGTAATTATTATGTCATGTGCCTGCATATAAGCTGCTCATATATAAGTATTTATAACTTTTATATGTTTTATTTTATAAGTATTACACATGTTTTATTAAACTGCAGTATGACATTCAAGTTTTGGTGGTTTATTATAATAAATACAAATATTTTCAATAATGTAGCACATTTTGTTCAATTTCATATTTAATTTTGAGAAATGTTTCAGAGAATCAAATTAAAAGTATGCTAACATTAGTACACTACATCGGTTTATTACCTACGAATTAGTTAGTTTTATTGTAACCCTGTCTTCTGCTTATATCTTTAGACTAATTATGGTTTACAGTCTATTTATTGCTTTGTGTAGTGTCAATACTAAAACTAAAGTAGAGCGCATCATAAAAATGTTACAGCTTTGCTAAGAAATTGAAATTATTGTAGCAGAAATACTTATAAGAAGCGTTGGGAATGGAGCAGTTGTTACCACCGTGACGTCATCACAGTGGCAGTGGCGGGAACGCTTTCCTTGGCGGACTGGTCCAGCCCTTGTATTCTATAGCCCTGGTTCTTAGCTATGATTCAAGAAAATCTGTTTGGGGTTTTTTTCTGTACTTTCATCATTTCTTGGATTTATATCCATTGATTCTACTTTCTCTGATCCAGCTACGAACATCTGATCCAGCTTCTTCTGTAGCGCATTGTGCACAATCTGGCAGAGATTTTGTTCTAACTCTATTCTGTTGTCATATCTCTTCTTTCTGCTTAAGTTCTACAGTTATCTCACACCCAGTACAAGACTTTGTCTTCTGTTATTTACTGCAGCCAGTCTTCTATTGCAGAAACGTATTCCTACCTTCCTTACTATTCATCCGATGATGGTCCTTCTTCCAAAACTAGTTATTAAACTGGATGAAATTTATGTCTAAACAGGTGAGGAAAATGTCTTCCAAACTTATATCCTTGGTTGAAGAGACCAATATTAACTAACAATAATTCAACATTCATCTCAACTATTGATTAAATAAAATTACATGCTAAAAACATTTGGCCAACTTCGTTGATTCAATAGCCCGCACTACGTACCTACGCTTTCGTCAAATTAATTAGACTTAATTCACATAGTTGCAATCAACAAACAACCGACAAAAAACAGATTATTTACATTATTTTTAATAAACCAGTATAACTTTTCGCATGCCATGTTTCTGGCCTTCTACTCCAAAAATATCTATTTGTTCTTGCTGTTTTAGTTTCCCATATACTTTAGTCCATTTTGTTTTTCAATCATTCTCGCTCTTACAGATTGCTTTCCAACAATGTAACTTCTTCTTTTAAAATATTGAATTCTACTTCCACATTGTTTAATTGTTTTTCAGTTTTTCTGACCCTTCCATCTAACTCGTATTTTGGTAGTTTCACCTAGTTTGAAAATGTCTTCCAAACTTATATACTTAGTGGAAAAGACTTAATTCTGACTAACTAATGAACAATCGTCTAACGTTCATCCCAACAATGGAGGAAATTTAATTTTTATTATTATAAAATATATTTAAAATTTCGTTCTAAAAACATTTGGCAAACTTCATTTATTCAATCTGCCTTACGTAGCCTTACGCTTTCAACAAACAAATTAACTAGACCTAATTAATTCACATAGTTGCAACCAACATACAACCAACAAAAAACACATTACTTACATTATTGTAGGTCTCCATTAATTAAATATGAAAATTCATGTTTAAAAATTATTCAATTTAATAGCATTGTGCTAAACTTCAGTTAGTTGAATTCAACCTAACGTTTTACTAAATATGTACTTTAAATCAAGGCTTGTCCATTCGTTTGTTACATTCATTCATTCGGCCAATTTCTCAATTGCATTATAATTTTTTTTTTAATTGTTTAAAGGGAATTAGTATTCAAAATCTAAAAGACGTATGAAATTTAAAAACAAAATTTGTACTGCACTTTCTTATAAATGGAAAGACTGTTATTTTTTGTTAGCCATTGAGTTTGGTACTTTTTAATTGAGTTTGAAAATCGAAACACCATGAAATACGCCATACAAAAAATATATATAATGTCATTTTATTACAGCAACATTTAAATCTGGAAATCTATTGAGCCTAAACAAAATTTCAAAATAAACAAAATTTCTTTTTTAAGCTGAATTTAAAAATCCATTTTCTAATAAGGCTGCCAACTTCAAAACCATTATTTTTGTTGTGTTTTCTAATTTCACACTAAGATTTAAACTCTTTCATTCTTATGTATTTTTGGATACCTAACAGTTATTAACAAAAAGTACTACACTTAAAACTTCAGTTGAAACATATAATTAAAACCAACAGCAAAACACAATTTTATTTAAAAAAATAACATTTACTAAACCAATATTTATTATTTAAAGAATTATTATTGGTTGTGTTCCCCAAAGCTTATTTGACCTTTAATTGTAAGAAGGTAAACAAATTTTGTAACCGGATTTTCACCCACGTCTGCTTAACCAATTGACTTGAATTTGACAATGTTACATAATAATTAATTCTGATGGCAATAAATAAAGTTTCTGGCGTAACTTATTTATCGATAAGTTTCAATCGATAAATGAAGCACGAAATGCATTGTGTATTGAAAATTCTCCCAATACGGGGGTTGGCGTGCGAAGCACGCAATGCTCTGTGTATTGAAAATACTCCCAACACGGGCGTTGACGTGCAATGCACTGAGCGTTGGCCACTTCTTATAGTGTCAAGCTCACATGTGCGTCCTTAGCAGTGAACGTGATAAAAGGATTTAAATTCAAATCCCCGGTGCTGACCTGACCCCCCCCCCCTGAAAAGTGTCCCTGGCTACGAATTTGATGTATTATTATGTATTTGTTGATGTATTTTGTGTATCAGCTGATATCGTTAAAGTAAATATTTACCGACCCTGGTCGGATCTGTCCCGGATAATTGCTGTTTTCCCTCTGAATTACTTGTATTATTAGAGAACTCGAATGAAATGATGCACTATTAATAGGAGAAATTAATAATTTTATTTAAAAACAAAACACAATTAACAATGACTATACTATCACTAGTTAATGACTAGTTCGACCACGCAGCTGAACCACTGACGCGAGTTGAGCGAATTTCCTAAATTAAGTTTTTACATTTAGGGGTTTCAACCATTTTGGACATTTTTCTATTCACGAAAGCTTGTTTTGCACGGCCTTCACGTTCACCCGATCTTACAGCAAGCGATTTTTACCTTTGGGAATTCACAAAGGATCATGTGTAGGCTATGTGCCTTTGCTACCGGCTGACCTACCCGAGTAAATAAACATAATCGAAGTAATTGTTGCAACTATTACGAAGGGGCTATCACCATTTATTACGTAGCAGCTACTAGCTTGGTGGTTCTAACTTTAGTGAGAAGGTAGAAACATGTATCACACATATAAGTAGGCCTATACATGTAAACATCTATTTTATTCTGAAAGCTCTACATCCATTTAATCTTTACACTATGTAATAATACATGTTTCTAATAATATTATTATGTCATAATTTTCTAAATATTTAATGAAATTAAAATCTCTGACCTTAGATTTAAGACTACAAATATTATATCCCACTATTTGTATGCAATCACTTGTATCCTGTGCTGTGTTATCCTGCCGAGTGCATGGGGTATTCTTACATGGGTGCCTATTATGTCCTCATTTCGTATACAATGGTCCTGTACTTCCCTTACCAGATCCAACAATATCTTTTTCCAGCCCCAAACCATTCACAAAACTTCCTAAATCTACATCCAACAGTTCTTTCAGCTTCAATACTCCTTCTGTCTTTCCCGCCATAACTTTCCCGTTCGTCCATGTGAAACTACACCCTTCCACTAACAGTTTGTCAAATATTAACGGCATTCGTCTCTTTCCAGCTTCTCGTTCAATTTCTTGCCTAAGAGCGATTAACTTTGCCCTTTTCCCGAACATCTCGTGTATAGTCTCTATTGTACAACGAACCCGTTCCTTTTAATTATTTTGCATTACTCATTATATAATTTACATTTCTATCATCCGGTATATGTGCTATAATTGGCTCGTTGTAATTGACGAAACATAAGGGATGCGCTCTATTCACCCAAACGTTTTCCCTCAACCTTAAAACATTGATACAAAATTGTTTAATAATTTCACAACAATCATCGCCTTTTTTATATGATAAACCCTTAAAAATTTAATTATTACGCCTAGAGCGACCTTCAAGGTCGTTTAACCGCTCGGC
This sequence comes from Philaenus spumarius, assembly GCA_018207615.1. NCBI lineage: Eukaryota > Metazoa > Arthropoda > Insecta > Hemiptera > Aphrophoridae > Philaenus > Philaenus spumarius. Next base: position 17,664 of record JAGFPH010000848.1, read on the forward strand.
AATCGATTTTTCACTGTCCTGTAAATGTTCAATTTCTATTCGCAACACTTTATTTTCTTCTTTCAATGTATTTATTTCAGTTAACAATAATTGCACCTCCTCTTTAGTTGCTAAATTAGACAATTTTTGGTATGGCGAATACATATTCTGTATCTTTTAGCGAGGGACTCAATGGAGTGAAAGAATGGAAAGGTCAAATGTTTGCGTTAGTGGAAGCGATAAGGGTCCGGCATAAACAAGAAAATCTTCAGGCTTCCGATTCTACGTTTCATACCATTTATAAATCTTTGAATTTGAATAACAACTCGTATCTAGTTAAGGATGTTTGGATAGTACGAAATGTAATTAAATGTAGAGCAGAGCTGAATGCTGTAGGGGGTAAATGATAACTGTTCGCTCTGTAATTTGAAGGCTAAAGAAGATAGTTTCCATTTCTTAGCGATTTGTCCAATCTTGGGAACAATTAGGAAACAATATTTTGGGAAATTGGAGTTGAGTTGGGAGGAATTACTTGTACAGCTTAATGGGGGAAATTGGAAATATCTTGCTCGGTACGTACAACAGGCTTGGCAATACAGATGGGAATTAGTCCGCGAATGTAATTATTAAAGTTGTAAATTTGTATTTGTTTTCATGTCTTTGCTCCCCCTCAATCATTTGTTAATATTTGTGTTGTTGTTGGCAATCTTTGATAAATGTTCATATTTTTGGTAATCTTTGCCTAGTTTTCATTCGTAATTCATTTTTACTTGTCTTAGTATATAGTATTTTCTGAGTGTGTGTCTGTGTGTGTCTGTGTGTGAGGGTGTGCATGTGTATTTATGTAATTATGTATGGGTTTCAGCCTTAGGATAATTATTTCTTGTTGTTTTGTAATGTTTTGTTAGCGGTATGCATGTAACACATAGAGCTAGGGTGTTAAAGTAAAAAGGTTTAATAGTCTTCCAACCGACAGACGGTTAAAAAAAAAAACATTGTCTAATAAGCTTGAAAAAAAAAATATTGTAACCTTCATTGTATAAGAAAGCTTTATTATTATATTATTATTATTATTATTATTACTACTATTATATAAACCGTATACTAATATAATTACAGTAAACCTCCGTCTAGAACTTATGCTTACATAACGGGCAAAACTGAGTACAAATTTCTACTCCCCAAATATGAATTCTTTTAAATATGTATTTAATTCTCCCAATTAGATCAACCAACAGAAACTGATTCTAACCCAGAATTTACACAAGGCAATTATCCCTTTTATCCACAAACTGTGTCCTCACCTTTACTCTGTCCTGGTGGCTCTGATAATCGGACAGCTCTTCCTTGACGTCCACCTGGGCTGGCACATCTCTGGTTTCTCCTTGACTCCCACGCCGACGTCTACACCCCGAAGAGCCCTGAGACCTCTCTTCTCACCCAAGAACCTTTCCCAAAAGCCCTCCTTTCCAATCTGTTCTCCTTATTTCAAAACTCTGTTCCCCCTCTCAGTTTTCCCTGTATTGTTTTTGTATTAGAATGATGGCTTACTTATCAAAGCCATTCAGCGATTTTACATAGTTCTACTTATACAGCTACAACTACCTACTATATATTACACAACTCTGCCATTGTCAAGTTGTCAGCAACTGATTCTATTTCGTAACACAACAATTACGCCAGACACACTGAACAAGGTTTGGGACGAACCTATCAACTCGACGCGAACCGTGTAACGAATTTTGTTCGCATTGAACACTTGTAGGAAAAACTGTTTGAGTTGCTCTTTCATTTGATGTATTATTTGTAATATTGTAAGTTAAATGTAATAAATACTGCAAAGCCTTGAAACGTCGACATTCATTTTGAAACACCCGGTATAAAGCCTATCCATGTGCTTTCAAAAAAGAAACCAACTGAACCATCCGTTCCTAATTTGAAATTTTTTACTATTTAAATAGTTTTTTTTATTTATAGGGTTTTTAAAATGTTTAAAATATATACTGTGCTTTTATTAACTCAAGACTACAGTATTGGATAATATGCTAGGGGAACAAGTACAACAAAGTAGGCCATTTTGAACTCTACCTCCCATATTATTACCCTACCTTTACCAAGACGGCTTTCAAAGTATAGAATATTGATGACAATGCCTTTGTCCAGGAACGAGGCAACGTTACGCAATATAACTGGAGCTATCGCTTGGGAATATAGTTTAACATCCTAAACACACCAGATGACATAAAGGGTTTTCCATAAGTAAAGTGAAAAACTTCGGCGGGAATGGTTCTATGGGTCAAAATAAGAAAAAAAGTTCATATAAACACAGAACCGAAAACTCTTTGTTTTCTAGATATCCGCCATTTTCTTTTTGTACAAAATAATTCTTATCTAGAGAACGGTTTGACTGATTGAGTTCAAACTTGGCATGAAGTTTAACATAAGAAAAATAAGCGATCCAATCATGAGTTTCAAAATGGCGGCTGTTTGAAAATTTCAAACCTAAATTACTCAAAAACCGTACATTTTAACAAAAAATGTCAAGGCACCTTTTTTGTAGCCCTTTTGATTCACTATAGGATGGTGTAACTGTCAAAACAATCGGATGAAGGATAATAGTTAAGTTATGTGTAATAATTGGTTTATTCAACCGGGCAGCCTATACCAATACAGTAAACACAGCAATATTGTATGTACATTTGCTGTCATTATCTTTGTTTGATTGTTTTGACAGTTACACCATCCAATAGGGAATAAAAAGGGCTACAAGAAAGGCGTCTTGACATTTTTGGTTAAAATGTATGGTTTTTGAGTAATTTAGGTTTGCAATTTTCAAACAGCCACCATTTTGAAACTCATGATTGGATTTAATCTTTTATTTTTCTTGAGATATATCATTGTTAGCTTAAAATTCATGCAGAGTTTGAACACAATCAGTCAAACCGTTCTCTAAATAAGAATTATTTCGTACAAAAAACATTATGACGGATATCTAGAAAACGAAGCGTTTTCGGGTCGCCGAAGTTTGGCACTTTACTTATGGAACACCCTGTATAAAGGAATCTTTATAATTATTATTTTCAAATAGCTAAACAATTAATATCAAATTTTAAGATATAATCTTTGTATTTTTAAAGTACAGTTTGTTTCGTACATGCTGAATGTTGACTGTGTAATATCAGTTGTTTCGATTACTTTAAAGTAGGCCTACTTACAAGTTACACGGCTTAAATACTGTGCAAACATTTTACTGGATGATTTTTAAATTGTGTTAAAACATTTTTTGTAAATGCCTCTAAATACTATTTGAATTTAAAAACTTTTTTTAATATTATTTAAAACGATTTAAAATTTTGAATCCTTACTTTGTCTAAAAGCTCATGACTTTGCAATACAAAGTATAATTTTCTCAACTTTAACTTTTTGACTTGTACTTTTGATGAGCTTTTCAAAAATATGTAACAAATTTAATACTTTCTGTGATTATAAAATTTCCATCATATTATGGCTCGGCTCCCTACATTCTAAACGGCGAAGTTGGGTACCAATAATTTCAATGTTAAATAACCAAAACATACCTTCACTATTAAGCATAATTTTGTGCTGTTTTTGTCAAAAAATGAAAGTTGTATTTTTTTCTTAAAGTAAAATAGATTGTGGGTGTTGATTGCTAAGGTTTTTTTTTTGCAATTTATCTTTTTCCAACTGAGTAAAAAATTAATAAAGTTTACTATTTTTTACTATTTATATCATACGTTTATGAAAACAATAAAACGGTTTTTGAAAATGTATTCAGCAATCAACATCCGCATATGGCAGTACTTCAAAATGAAAGAATTTTTTTAAATTTATTCCACGAATTAACGGAAAAAATTACTTATTCTGTAGCATTGCTCTTATGGGAATCAGATTTAATATGGCGGACAAGGTAGCGCCCCCTTAAGACAATTTCAATAATTCAAAGTAACTTCCCTGTGGAAGTTGTTACTTTAAAAACATTTAGAAATGTTGTATAAGAAAAATTTTACATTTACAAAACACTCCAGTTACTTTAACTTTAAATAAAGTGACTGTCAAATTCAAGAACAAAACTTTTCCATTTAATTGTAAAACTCCTTTTCTGAAGTGTAACCTACTAATTGAAGAACCTGGTGTGAAATGAAAACTTTTTCTTTAATAGGTATTGCTTCAGTATTATAGAATAGAAGCCCTACTGTATAAGAAATGTGGCCTATAAGAAGAAACTGATTAAACAAATAAAAGAGCACTGTGGCGACAAAATCACACTGATTTAAATAAAAATCCGAACCACAAAACAAGGAGAAAAACTATATTAGCAACTTCATGTCGATTTATTTCAACACGTTTACGGCCGCCATTTTGTTTTGGGTGATCCGATTTTAATTTTCTTTATGTCATTTCCCTAAAATGAGGTATCACATGGCCATACTTCCCATTTAAACATTTTGAGTTGCCCCTAAAATCAACCATTTTTAGGGGACACTCAAAATTTCGGATTGCTTGAAAAGATACTTTGGATTAAGTTAGTATCGTTCCCCAAAGGAAATTTGTTTGTTTTAACAAACACAAAACTTAAAAGGGGGGAGTGACTTTATAACCACCCTGTATATTATTTAGTTAATTTAAATAAAAACATTGTCGCTATCAAATCGTACAATACAAAAATCAATGATTCAATCACGCAGCTGAACCGCTGATGTAAAAGAATTTTATTTGTTTAGATAAAATTCTAAAAAAGTTTTATTCTAGTACGAAAAATCTAAAAAAATAGTTACTTTCTGTCAAAAAACATGCTTCCGTTGATTGGATTTTTTTTGCTAATGAATCCGTCCAAATGACGTGGACAACCAACGGGTGTACGAAATTTGGACCAAATCGGACTTCAAAGACAGCCGCTTGAGTTTGAACACATTTATACAGTACATATTTATATACAAATTTTAATGACACCCCAAAACGTGTTCTGGGGACCATGATCGGTGCTCATTAACCACTCCTGACATTAGGTCTCACCATAAGGGTCACTGCAATAGCTCATCTTTCCTGTGGAAATTCGCTAATAAGCCTGATGGTTTAAAGGAGTAAACCAAGGTTTTTGCAGTAGTGTAATTTCATACTCTTACTTTAAGTTTGGTGAAATAATCTATATACAGAGTGTCCCACGAAGAAACGGAGAAACTCTCAGGACTTGTTCTTCAGCTGAAAATAACAAAAAAAGTTCATATAAACATAGGACCGAAAACTCTTCGTTTCCCAGATATCCGCCATTTTGTTTTTTGTGCAAAATAATTCATATCTAGAGAACGGTTTGACTGATTGAGTTCAAACTTGGCATGAAGCTTAAACTAACAATGATATATCTCAAGAAAAATAATCGATACTATCGAATCTTGCGTTTCAAAATGGCGGCTGTTTGAAAATTTCAAACCTAAATAACTCATAAACTGTACATTTTAATGAAAAATGTTAAGATACCTTTTTTGTAGCCCTTTTGATAACCTATCGGGTGGTGTAACTGTCAAACAATCGGATGAAGGATAATAGTTAAGTTATGTGTAATAATTGGTTCGTTCAACCCGGCATACTATACCAACACAATAAACACACCAATATTGTATGTACATTTGCTGTCATTACCTTTAACTTAGCTATTATCCTTCATTCGATTGTTTTGAAAGTTAAACCGCCCGATAGGGAATCAAAAGGGCTACAAAAAAGGTAGCTTGACATTTTTCGTTAAACTTTACGGTTTTTGAGTTGTTTAGGTTTGAAATTTTCAAACAACCGCGATTTTGAAACGCAAGATTCGATAGTATCGATTATTTTTCTTGAGACATATCTTTGTTAGTTTAAGCTTCATGCCAAGTTTTAACTCAATCTGTCAAACCGTTCTCTAGATATGAATTATTTTGCACAAAAAACAAAATGGCGGATATCTGGGAAACGAAGAGTTTTCGGTCCTATGTTTATATGAACTTTTTTTGTTATTTTCACCTGAAGAACAAGTCCTAAGAGTTTCTCCGTTTCTTCGTGGGACATCCTGTATATAAAACCGAAATACTACTCACTCTCTCATCACGAAATCTCAAAAACTACCGAACGGATTGAAATGAAATTTGGTATGTAGCTTCCTCTAGGGCCATAAGTATTCACTAAAAAAGGGTTTTAAAAAAATTGAAATTTTAGGGGCGTTTGGGGGTAAAAATTACTAAATCACGATTTCTCCAAAATTACCGAACAGATTGGAATGAAATTTGGTATGTAGCTTCCTCTAGGGCCACAGGTGCTCACTAAGAAAGGGTTTAAAAAAATTCAAAATTTAAGAGGGGATTGGGGGATCAAAATTATTAAAAAACGATTTCTTCAAAAATACCAAACGGATTGGAATGAAATTTGGTATGTAGCTTCCTCTAAGGCCATAGGTACTTACTAAGAAAGGATTTGAAAAAAATCGAAATTTTAGGGGGGTTTGGGGGGATCAAAGTTATTAAATCACGATTTATTCAAAACTACCGAACGGATTGGAATGAAATTTGGTATGTAGCTTCCTCTAGGGCCATAAGTGTCCACTAAAAAAGGGTTTTAAAAAATTGGAAATTTTAGGGGGGTATTGGGGTAAAAATGACAAAATCACGATTTCTCTAAAATTACCGAACAGATTGGAATGAAATTTGGTATGTAGCTTCGTCTAGGGCCATAGGCGCTCGCTAACAAAGGGTTTGAAAAAATTCAAAATTTAAGAGGGGATTGGGGGATCAAAATTATTAAAAAACGATTTCTTCAAAAATACCAAACGGATTGGAATGAAATTTGGTATGTAGCTTCCTCTAAGGCCATAGGTACTTACTAAGAAAGGATTTGAAAAAAAATCGAAATTTTAGGGGGGTTTGGGGGGATCAAAGTTATTAAATCACGATTTCTTCAAAACTAGCGAACGGATTGGAATGAAATTTGGTATGTAGCTTCCTCTAGGGCCATAGGCGCTCGCTAAGAAAGGGTTTAAAAAAATTCGAAATTTTAGGGGGGTTTGGGGGTATTAAAGTTACTAAAAATCTAGATTTCTCCAAAACTACTGAGTGGATTGGAACGAAATTTGGTATGTAGCTTCTTCTAGGGCCACAGGTGCTAACTAAGAAAGGGTTTGAAAAAATTCGAAATATTAGGGGGGGTTTGGTGGTCAAAGTTACTAAATCACGATCTTTTGTCGCATTTATTTCAACAAAATAACTATGCAATAGCGAAGCATTGCCGGGTCAGCTAGTAATAGTATAAAGACATGCTCCACGTGTTTCATTTGTATCAAAAGTAGAACTATTTACATTTCCCAAGATTCCCTCGAGACCGTACTTCAACCTCGTACTATAATGAGGGATTGTTATTCGGAGAATAATTAAAGTTCTAAGATATTCATACTGTAAGATGCGAAACATGATAAAGATCCTGAGTATGGTTTTAATGAGGGGGGGGGGCGGGTTTGCTCTTGTAGCGAGTGCAGCTTGCTGTATAATGAAGCAGCAGGATATAAATGTAAATGGGTAAGGTGTACATAAATTATCTAGCGTACACTATTAACATTTAGATTGGCCACTGTGTATACAAGTTGCAACCAGAACGATGTCCTAGCTGTTGAGAATACAGATTCAGGGTAAACTTGTCGAATAGAACACATACAGTGATTGGATGAATGAGAAATAATCTATCAATCTCATTATGTAATTATTTTAACATCATTTTTGTTTATCTTATTATTTCTAGCAATCTTACTGTTTAGATAATTGAATGATTTTGAATATGATCAATCTAATAATATTAATATTAATATAAACGAATAGTTTAAAAAAAAAACGGTGTTGCTATCTTAGTCAATATTTGTATCTCTCTATTAACTTAAAACTCCATTCATGTAAAACCTCTGGTCCTAAAACCACCGTTACCCCCACCACCCTACATCATTTCCGAGAAAACATACAGTATACAATAATATCTTTTTGAAGCCACGAGTCGATGAGGGGGTCAAAGCCTAGTGGCGTAGCCTTCTAGTGATATTATTTAATGATAATACCATTTTTGAAATTTTATTAAAATAATAGACTTGGCAATCTTAACGATATTATCTAATGGGAGTTCAAAATGATCGCATTATTATTCCTAAGTTTCACATTTGCAAGACTGTACCAGCAAATTTAATGATAAAATGGTCACATGGTGTTCAAAAATAAATATAATGATATTCTACCAGATAGTATTTGACTTTTCTTGCAGAACAACCAAACGTAGACAGACGAAATTTTAGTTTTAAATTTAAAAATTTGAAAACAATTCTTGTTTTTAATTATTATTTTTAATTCAAAATAATAATTAAAATTGGATTTAATTTACGGTACACATTGGAAGCATAGACGTAACCAGCATTATAACCCCCCCCCCCCCCCCCATTGTAAAAAGTATTTCACACTTTGTTTATATTTTTTTTTAAATTTAATACGCTCTTAAGAGTAACTTATTTTCAACACCTATGAAAATGTCAAGCTACAATAAATTATAAATATATTGCTGATATTATGTTTGGTCGAATTGTGCACTGACACTTTATTTGATATACGATGCAGTTATACTGTATGGCCTGGAACACACACAGAGTTTCGTCCTCCCCTGATTATTTGCCTTCGCCAACATATCAACAGTGGCGCGAAAGAGAGTATTAGGGATTAAAAACTAAACGATCGGTTTATTTACCGCTGACGGTAGCTGTTCAGCCGCTCGCTGCCACTCAATCGAACGATTTTCCACCGTCTCCGCCGAAACAGTGGCGAACGTGACCAAATGCACGCCAATTTTCCTTATTTTAGTATTTTTTCGTAGAATACTATCCTTCAGCCGCGTGTAGAAACCGACAATCTTAAATAAATGAAAAATGTTTCTTCTAGTTCCTCAAATCAGGAAACAGAGTAGATGCTCCAAAATCTTCTCTTCTTTTATTTATTGATTGGATGAACCCAAATAAGTATATTTTTTTGCTACCTTTTCAATCGTCGACGGAATAACAATAAAGTGAGAGTTGCTCTCTGTCCATATCAATAAAACATTACAAAAAATAATATATTACATAGCTCACTTCGTTATTGATGAACTAGACACTTCAGTTTAATGAATCCCAATGAGGCTTTTAGACGGTGTCGGAAATTTAACCACGTGCACACTTTAAATTTTTGAGCGGTAACTAATCCGCATCCGTCAAAGAACGCTGTGGTGTTCCAGGTTAGAGGCAGCGCACGGAAAGATTTGGCGGGGGATGAGTCATGGTTGCTATTCTAAATTATTCTAAAATGGGCCTGAATCACATCACAACTAGAAGTGGAAAAGTATACATACCTATATTATCATTTTTAAAGTACTTTTGGGAAGAATAAAACGAATTATAATTTTCCACCCTTCCCCCCCCTGGTTACGCCTATGCTTCCAATGTGAAAAATTAAATCCAAATTTTACTTATTATTTTGAATTAAAAATAATAATTTTAAACCGGAAAGTTTTGTGTATCTGTGTGTCTGTGTATCTGTCCGTGGCATCGTAGCTCCCAAACGGGTGAACCGATTTTTATTTAGTTGGTACCGTTTTTTTCTTATTGAAAAGTGAATTGATCGAGAGTTTTCTTAGCTATGATTCAAGAAAATCTGTTCAGGGTTTTTTAAATTTTTAATTTTTCTGTTATTTTAACATTTCTTGGATTTATATCCACTGATTCTACTTTCTCTACTGGTGTTTATATATCCTCTCGGAGTTACGAACGTGATCCAGCTTCTTTTGTAGCGCATTGTACATAATCCGGAATGATTTTGTATATTTTATTTTTAACTCTGTTCTGTTATCATACCTTTACTCTCTGGTTCAGTTCTTCAGTTATCTCTTACCCAGTTCATGACTTTGTCTTCTGTTATTTATTGGAGACAGTCTTCTATTGCAGAAACTTATCCCCATCTCCTTACTATTTCATCCGAGCATGGTCCTCCTCCCAAAACAATGTATTAAACAGGACGAAATTAATGTCTAAACTGGTGAGGAAAATGTTTTTCAAACTTATGTGTTCGGTTGAAGAGACAAGGCTCTTATCAATATTACTAACAATAATCCAACATTCATCTCAACTATGGAGAAAATACAATTTTCAATTAAAATTACATGCTAAAACCATTTGGCGAACTTCGTTGATTCAATAACCCGCATTAAGCAGATACGCTTTCGACAACTATTGAACTTAAAAGAAAATCTAAATGGGTGGTTTCGTTACTTTTTGGCTGCCAAACTATACAATTTATAAACAGCTATTTTTATAGTGTTTTCTAATTTCACACTAAGACTTAAGCTCTGTAATTCATAGGTATTTTTGGATACCCAACGGCTATTGTCAAAAAGTACTACATTTAAAACTTCAGTTGAACATGTAATTAAAACCAACAGCAAAAGACAATTTTATTTAAAATACTATTTACTAAACCAATATTTATTATTTACGGAATTATTATTTGTTGCCCTTATTTGACCTTTACTTGTAAGAAGATAAACAAGTAGGTTTTCAGATTTTCACCCATATCAACTTAACTGATTGACTTGAACTTTGGTACAATGTTACATAATTCTGATGGCAATAGATAATATTTCTGGTGATGAAAGTAAAAATTTTATGACGAGTACAGCGGTATGTGGATGTGAGTTGGATTAAAGATTTTTTTGCATGTTAGCATGTCCGTGTGATCCAAACAAAAAGTCAGGGTGTTTCACGGGAAACCTGACAAACTTCAGGAAATGGTTCTATGGGTCCAAATAAAGAGTAAATCAAGAAAAAAAATTTCCGAAAACGCTTCGTTTTCCAGATATCTGCCATTTTGTATTTTTAACAAAATAATTTATATCTAGAGAATGGTTTGACTGATTGAGTTCAAACTTAGCTTTAAGTTGAACCTAACAATGATACATTTTTAGAAAAATAATCGATTCTATCAAATCATGCGTTTCAAAATGGTGGCTGTTTGAAAATTTCAAACCTAAATTACTCAAAAACCATACATTTTATCAAAAAATTTCATCACACTTTTTTGTAGCCCTTTTGATTTCCTATCGGATGGTTTAACTGCCAAAACAATCGATAAAGGATAATAGTTAAGTTATATGTAATAATTGGTTTGTTCAACCCGGCATCCTACACCAACACAGTGAATTCTACATTGTACGTACATTTGGTGTCATTATCTTTAACTTAGCTATTATCCTTCATCCGATTGTTTTGAAAGTTACACTGTCCGAAAGAGAATCAAAAGGGCTACAAATAAGGTTTATTGACATTTTTTGTTAAAATAACGGTTTTGAGTAATTTAGGTTTGAAATTTTCAAACAGCCACCATTTTAAAACTCATGATTGGAAATAATCGCTTATTTTTTTATGTATATCATTGTTAGGTTAAACTTCAAGCCAAGTTTGAACTCAATCAGTCAACCCGTTCTCTAGATATGAATTATTTTGTTAATAATACAAAATGACGGATATCTGGACAACTAAGCGTTTAAAAAAAAATATTCTTGATTTTCTCTTTATTTTGACCCATAGAACCATTTCCTGAAGTTCGTCAGGCTTCCCGTGAAACATCCTGTATGGGCAGACAATGTACCTACATGTTTATAGTGTTTTTAAGTTTTAACATTGTAATAAATTGTTTATTTTTGTTTTAATTTGTAAACTATACATGTTTCAGTGTTGTAATACAATAATCACTGCCTGCAGTATTTGAATGTAACTATTTCTTGTAGGATACTACGCGGATCAGCTCTCTGTCCCTCCCGAAGTAAAGGGCAACGCCACGTTAAAATTGAAGACTGACAGCAAAGGATTCCACCTAAACAATCTCTCCTATGCCGGTCCTATCGTCATGGGAGTTGGTGGTGAGTAAAGGATCAAATGATTGAACGAGTAAAAATACGCAATTTAAAAAAAAAATTATTAAATTCTTTTATTTTGGATTCAATTAAAACCACTTTAACCTATTGCAAAATAAAATATTTTGTTATGAAGTGTCCTATGTGTGTAAATTAATTGGTAATTTATGTAATTACTAAAATGAGGAACTATTGGTTGCACGATATTTTTTTAAACATTATGATTTACTTTTCTAAACCTGTATCTTTACATTTAATGTTTTTATTTATTGCTAAAAATCTTTCATTTATTTAGAATACATTAAAACTTAAAACATAAAAACAAAAAAGTAAAAAGTAAATGATTTATAAACTTATGAACAAGAAAGTGAATCAAATAATTGGTTAGGTACCTCCCTGAGCTTTCGTTGTAATATAAATGCCTATTTTTTACATAAACAATTTGAACAAAATGTAGACCAAAAATATAAACTTTTTAATGGATTTAATAAATTTCAATTTTAATAGTAACACAGTACCGTAATGCAATTTACTTATCAAAGTTTTAGGTAAGGTTCAAATGTTAATATAATAATGTTTATACTGCATGTACCAAATGCAATTGCAGTGAAATCATATTGTAGGTCATAACTTTATAACCGAACAACCAATATGAATATTTAAATACCAAATTACTTATTACAAAAGATTCAAGAGATATCAACAGATGTTTACTAAATGAAGTAAAACCCCGAACCACAAAAGCAAAACAGTAACCAAGACAACTTAATAAACAAGTTTTGACTTTTAATAATAATAACAAGTTTTATTTGTTATAGACGAGTTACAATTTGTGTAACAAACGTCAATATACAGAGTGTCCCACAAGAAAGGTAAAGATTTTAGTAGGTGATCTAGGAACTACTAAAAATAAGAAAAAAGGATTCAATAAACATAGGTCCGAAAATGATTAGTTTTCGAGTTATAAACCGTTTTTTTTTTTTTAACTAAACACTTAATATCTTTGGAGCTAGAAAAGATATTAACCTCAAATTTGGTGTACCTTAAAATTAATTTCTTGGTTTTGACTATAACAAATACAGAAACAACAATAATAGTGCCTACAGTAAGAAATTACTTTTTGAGCTTTCAGCAGATAACTCGGTTATGTTTTGAGCTACAGGAAAATTTTAAAAAATCTTTTAGTTTGTTAATAAAAAGTTTTTTTTTTTTTTTTGTTTCACAAGGTTTCAGAAATATTTGACATCATAAATGTTAAATGGGCGCCATTTTTAAAGTATACAAAAGAACGTTCTGATTTTGTGTACAAGGATAAAAGGTTACATAACAAATATGTACACCAAATTTGATGTCAATATCTTTTCTACTTCCAAAGATATTATGTGAAAAAAAGGTGGATAGTTAAAAAAACTAAGCATTTCCAAACCTATTTTTTTAAACTTTTTTCTTATTTTAGTAGTACAACCAACTCCTAAAATATTTACCCTCTACTCTTTGTATTGATATAATTAAATTGAGTATTTAAATCAATTAAAATGCACATTTAACTCGCAGGGGTAGGATAATAGACAAACTTTTAAAGACTGATGTCAGATTTTGTATAAAACTCGTTTTAACTCTTATCAAAGAATCCAACTCCGTTGTTAATGAATGCATTCTTGAAACTACAGTTAAAAATTAATCACAGCGCCATCTTCTAGAGCAATTAAGCACTTATCATTTACCGGAGTTTAATAGGTGTAGAGTCTCAGTATAAACTGTGAATAGGATGCCATCTGTTAGACAAACTGTGTACTAAGACTCTTTAATTAACTTTTATCATAGATCTCTTACTTTGCAATGCTGCAATTAGAAGGCACACATTCGTACAATGTTTTCTGAAATACAAAATTTTGCAATACTTATATCTTTTGTCAAATTTATCCTACACAGCCATGTTTATGAGAGTTAAATTTGTTCATATTTATCTATCACCATCGGTCAACAAGTTCCGGTTTGACATGCAGTTCGGAAATGATTTAAATTTAAATCAATCTACATGATGTACATAACTACAAACTTGCTTCTGCTAGCTATTCTCCTGATCCATAGTGATTAACTACATACTTGCTTCTGCTAGCTATTCTCCTGATCCATAGTGAT
>JAGFPH010000848.1:31743-49305 GCA_018207615.1 Philaenus spumarius
TAGTGATTAATAACTACATACTTGCTTCTGCTAGCTATTCTCCTGATCCAGAGTGATTAATTCATACGTTTCAAATATTTCATCTCTACAAGTTTTTTTTTTACATTCAAATCTATAAACCTAGAAGAATAAGACCTTTTACTATTTGAAAAAGCCAATTTTTGCAACAATGATAGGTAGGTAATTAGTTCATGGATTCAGTTCTCTCTGTATTTATTTCTATTAGGTAGCCTACACATGAACTAAAATCGCCGGGCATTAGTAACCTATTGCCAAAAATAAATTTTTTAAATAACAATTGTGTCCCTGCGCAAACTTTCTTGACAAATTATACAAAAAAAGTACATACTCCGGTTGAAATTATGAATTTAAATTGATTGCATTTACTTTTCATGCAATATATTAGATTAATATTGTGTTTTTTTTTTTTTAAGTAAAAAAAACATTAAAACTGTTACTAGGCTATCACTCTAAAGGACCGGTATTTAATTAAGGTAAATTGTTAAAACTTTCACTATTATAAAATATCTCCTTGTCCTTAGGAGATAACATAAATTCTTTAAAAAAAATAATATTAGATCTTAGATATGGTTAAATCATAGCACTTTTTAAGTAGAGGCCAAACAACACCAAAAACTAAACAGTAATCAAATAAAAATTCATAGTTCCTAAAATGTATAATAAAACCTACAAATAGGCTACCGTAACATATTTGTTTTAAAAATAACTTAATAATAGAATACTAGGTTTTTGGGAGTTAAGGAAATTTTCCATCCAAATTAAAGGTGTCTTAACCATAATTAATGAAACTCAATTTGAAATTTCATGAACCTAAATTAAATTACAGTAATTGGTTTCTGATTTTTTTTTTTAACTATTACTTTCAATATTGTGAAGATTGTGTGATTCATTTTAAATTAAATATCAAACTAAAACACTTTGTTTAGTGATTTACGCCTATCTCTTGTAATCTTGTTCTAGTATTAAAAGAAATTCCCATGGATATTTTCAAATGTAATTTTATGTACAGGCTTCATCGTTGTAGCAGCGTGTGTCATGACTTTCGAAGCGAGAGACAGCGCAGCCAAAGTGGTCCCAGCAAGATTGAAGTACTCGGCCACGCATCATCACAGACAGAGCAAACCCAGTCCGGCTATATCCAATAAACTCCATTCCTCCCTTCGCTCTGACAGCAGACGGAGTACCAGTTGCCAAACGAAATGGGAGCAAGGCGTCTTTAGAGTCGGGCAAACTTCGCCAAGCGCGAGTGAAGTGATGAATCGACGGGCGCTGACGTTAGCTTTTGTACAGTTTTCTAAAAATCTTCAACAAGCGGGAATCGAACGGGGTCAGTCGGGTTTGAGTAAAAGTCCATCCGCACCGAACCTCGCTGAAAATCCACGACACATCAATCCAAGTATATCGCCGTTTTTGAATAAACCTCATGTTTCTCCCCGTCAGCGGCAGAAGCGAAGTCGTAACTCTCTCCATCCCGGTGGAAGCGGTTGTGCTTTATTAAATCCTCACGCGTTGCTTCAAAGACAAGCTCTGTCGATGGACAATCCAGATTACAATCCGTACTTTTCTCCTCCCAGATCGCAACAACTAAGCAGACAACATAGCTCGAAGGAGGGTGCGAGTCGAGAATCGTTAGAAGTCGATTTAGGAGCAGCTTGTCAAGCTCATGGTTCCCAAACATCGATGGCGATGGATTTACATTTACCGAACGATTGCCCTGTTACTCTAAGAGTCCGAGATAAAACTAGACGATCGGATACGGCTAAACGTCACATATTTATACGGCAAAATCAAATTGAAGACGAAGAATCTAGCGAACGTAGGGAAACCCATTCGTGTAGTCCACGTCTTCCCGGTTATTATCCTCGTGCGTACGACGAAATACAACCGTACTCGAGATCAACACCTCACAGTCGAAGAGAATCGTTAAGTAAAATACCGATCAGATCTAACACGGAAGATCATTCCAGGTCACGCTCAAACACAAATGAATCGTTGAAGAGAAGAAGTTCTGTTACGAAAAAGAAATTCACGAGAACAAACACGATCGATGAAAGACGGAGAGGATCAAACGTTTCCGAAGGTAGAAGGCGAGAAAAGAGGCTATCAAGATCAAACACAGACGAGAAAGGCCGTCATTCGGACGACCAATCGTTTTACTTAAAATCACAGTACTACGATCAACCGCAAACGTCGTTCGAATCGCAAGGAGAATCGGATAAAAGATCGACAACAACTTTCACCGAGCTGTCGAATTCGCAAACCCTACCAATAGTGGACATGTCACCGGAGTTCGACATTGTTGAAATCGATAAATCTTTCGAAGAAACTTGAAGAGCGTCTGTAAAGTATGAGGTTTACACAAGGTCTGTTTAAACGCAGATGATTTTTGGTGAAACGCCAGACTGAAGGAGGAATACGTAAAGTAGGAAAGTAATAATCAACGTATACTATAAATAGTTTTGATACTCATAAGGGTACTTGCGATTTTTAATTTTGTATGACACAAAAGTTAAAAAGAAATTATAACCATTCCGTCCAATATTTAATACTTCAATAGGGGGAGTTCTAAAACGTGTGTAACTTTCTTCTGTATTTGGATGTATATTTCCTTTTCCATTTTCTTGAAAAATAAACAACTCAATATTCACATTTTTTTTCAAAAAGGAGTAGACTATTGAAAAGAACAACGCAGTTTGAAGGGTAGCATATCAAAGTTAATTGGAAATATATTCCTCTCACAATAATTGTTATTTTCTTATTGTAAATTCAATTTTATATGTCCCTTACATGGCTTATTTAAGAGTTCTTAATGTTTTCAGATTTTACTAAAATGTTTAAAAAATTTAATCGTTTATCAATTTTTATACGAATTATAAGGAAACCCAGAAAAACATTAATTCATTTGAGTTGAACTCATCTAGATGTTTACTAATTTCAATAAGGGTGAAGTATTTTGAAATTTAATTTAATTCAGTCCGTTTTCAAAACTTCTAACAGTTGTGGTCTCAATCAAGCCATGGGCGCCCATATGATATTTTCTATGGGGGGGGGCCTATACCGGTGTATGGGGCTTAACACGTTCACTGCTAAGGACGCACATGTGAGCTTGACACTGAACACAATGAGAAGCGGCCGACGCACAGTTCCCAAAGGGCAGTTCCATGGGGCAGTTTCGTATTGGGGGATTGGGGGTATTTTCAATACACAATGCATTGCGTGTGTAATGCACGTGTATTGAAACTATTTAAAACTTCTCACGCCAACCCCCGTATTGGGTGTATTGAAAATACGTGAACGTAGAAAGGTTCAAAAATAAAAAGTAAAGTAATTTCTACTCATTTAGACTATAAATATAAAAAATAAAAGGTCAGCTCCTAGCGAAGGAAATACGAAATTTGCGTATCAGGAACGTGTTAAGGAGTACCCTCCCCTCCTTCGGCAAAAGGAGCCAGGGATATTTTTGACCTCCCCAAGAAAACTTTTAAAATTTTGCAAGCCAATTTGGCTCTTCAGGTGAAATATTAACCCACACAGCATTGAGTCTGTACCTTTACACCGTCAGTGAATACACAAAGACCTATAACACTCCTAGAGGCCGCACCAAGTAGTGACCCAGCAGCTCGTGCTTGAACTCTTTTAAGAAATAAAATAAGTATATGTAAAATCAAACGGCACATAACATTTAAAACATATTTTAGTGCTAATCTCTTCAAAGAAAAATACCTGACTATAATTAATAATATACATATTTTCCTTTCCCTCTGCCCACAGGTATGGGCGCCTATGGATCAAGCTGTATTTGAAACAATTTCAACTGTTAATAAAAAACAACTACTTTATAAAATGAAACAAATAATTTATGAGTGGATGGTAATTAAATAATCATTTACAAGCTGAATCCTCACAATCGGTTATTTATTTGTAGCCATTTTATCATTTTCATATTTAATATCTTGCTTTTGTTGCTTTATATTTTTATCTTTTTTATTGTTCAAGAGAAACAGAACCCTTGACGGATCAGTAGTTTGTCACTAGACATTTTGATTTTTCAGGAGATCATGTTGAATTTTGACAGAAACTGAAAACTATCTAACACTTCCCTACAAATTTCAATAAAAATATTTGTATTTAAATTCCACTGTAATAGCCGACGGATTTCAGTATATTATTATACGTCTACTAATCCTTATTTGATGTATATTCTTACATTGTCACTTCTGCAGTTTCGGGCTACTCACCCATCATCAGGAAAATTAAAAAACACAATTATACATACATAAACAAACATACACACACAAAACACAGTTCGTTATTAATTTAAATTGCTCGGAAGAGCCACGCATTACTCCGAGAACGTACACGTCAGAACTGTGAGTCGACACTGGGGCTATACTACACGCGCTATAACTTTGCACTTGGGATTTTTGGAGTTTACTGTGAAAATGGTATCGGCAACGTCGCACTGTTGAGACGAGCGGGTGTGTCTTATCTCGCTGACTCGCAGGTGCACTTCCTGAGAAGGCTCTTTCGAAATTGCAAATTATAATTTTTTTCTTCTGATACATTTTTCAATATTTCTTATCATAACATGTTTGGTCATACTTTGCTGATAATAAATATCTAAAATGTATTAAAATTGGACAATTATAAGTATTGTTTATAGATGTACAGGGTGATTCAGTAAAGCGTAGCGGGCTATGCAGATTCAGATTCTACATGCAAAAATAAGTCGAAAATGTTGTATAACATTTTTTCGATTTCGGCTTGGTTTAGCCGTAATTCGCCATTTTGTTTTTTTACAAAAGTTCACTGTAACTCTGGAAATAGATAAGATATAAAGTTCAAATTTAGAAAAGCATTTTATATGTTACAATTAACAAGTAGTATACCAAACACAAAGAATTTATTTTTATAATTTTCAAAATGGCGGCCGTTACAAATTTTTAACGTGGAATATCTTAAAAACCGTTAACTTTACAAAAAAATTACAAGAGACAAAATATTTTTATTTTTTAACGACAGACAGTAGTTTTTTTTGTAGTTTCAGTAGGTCAAAGGATAACCGAGTTATCGACAAAACATAATTTCTTGGTAATTGTCTACAACAAACAAAATTAGCCTAAAATCATATATTTTTTTAAATTTAACAAAGTTTTTAGTTAATTTTGTAGCGGGCTATGCAGATTCAGATTTTACATGCAAAAGTAAGTTGAAAATGTAGTATAACATTTTTCGATTTTGGCTTAGTTTAGCCGTAATCCGCCATTTTGTATTAAAAAAAAGTACTTTGTATTGTACTTTTTACAATAAGATATTTAATGTCAGCAGGTTGAAAACGACATTTTTGAAAGTTTATATTATTTTGAATTTATTATTTTGTTAATAGTATTTGTTTTATATTTAAATGTTAATTTTTCCGCAAAACGATCACAATATATTTAGTTTACCCTTTTTCCAATACTATTAGTTGTCTGATTACAAACATTTTTATATATTATTTCTTGTTAGAAAATTATCTTTAAGATGCATAGTCATAATGAACTTTTCATTAAGTTTTGAAGAAAAAGTGTAATTTTACTAGGAGCCTAGTTGTGAGTCATCGTCCAACCGGATACATTTGATAAGTGGGATGGGGTAGCGAGCCGACCCGCAGCGTTGCCAAACTGTGTAAGTCCCAAGTGAAAAGTTATCGCGCGCGGGGTATAGTTCTGTCCTTCTATATCTTATCAGTATTATTAGACACTGACGGGTTTTGTTTCCGTATTAACGTGTCGTACATCATATTTGACTTGAAGGAGAGTCGGTCATTTAATAGTATTGTGGAATTTTATTGTGGTTCGTAGTTGTATGGATTTCAAATTCGTCCGTGGCATTCATAAATCCAACATCTTCACCAAACAGTCCTAAACCGACATGAGTGTCTTGCGAATTTGGAAACGTGTTACCGTACATTGATAAATGTAATGGCAAAAAACCAAGTAATCATCACAGAAAAATCTCAACAAACTTTAATGAAATCAAGTTAAAAATAGCGTGAACGCCCAATTCCAAACTGTCATAACATGCACAAGATGCATGCATCGACTGTCCCAGTTACTAAGGCCAGACAGAACGTCCTTTCCACACAAGATTTAAGGAGCACCTACCATTGCCACAAACTCCCATTTTGCAAATCAACTCATAAACAAAATTGTCATTTATACTCATAGGCATGAGTATGGGAGGGGTTATAAAAAAGCGGGGTATAGAAAAATTAAGATGCAAAATAACACGTTTTAGGCTTCCCAAAAATACTTTAAAACGATATAGGTACCGTATGTATAATTTTGCCCATCTGATTGTGATTCAGGCCTATTTTAGAATAATTTAGAATAGCAACCATGACTCATCCCCCGCCTCACTTTCCGTGCGCTGCCTCTAACCCATTGGAAGACACATGGCGTTTTTTTGTCAGCTGCGGATTATTTACAGTCACCGCTCGTAAAATTTAAAGTGTGCATACAGGGCGGTACAATTTCCGACGCAGTCTAAAAGCCTCATTGGGATTCATTAAACTGAAGTGTCTAGTTCATTAATCACGAAGTGTGGTGTAATATATTGTTTCTTTTAAAGTTTTATTGATATGGACAGAGAGCAACTCTCGCTTTATTGTCATTCCGTCGCCGATTGAAATGGAAGCAACAAAATATACTTATTTGGGTTAAATCCAATTTATATATATAAAAGCCAAAACCCACTGACTCACTCATCACGATTTCTCAAAAACTACCGAACGGATTGGAATGAAATTTGGTATGTAGCTTCCTCTAGGGCCATAGGTGCTCACTAAGGAAGGGTTTGAAAAAATTCGAAAATTTAGGGGGGTTTGGGGGGGATCAAAGTTATTAAAAAATAACTTCTTCAAAACTACCGAACGGATTGGAATGAAATTTGGTATGTAGCTTCCTCTAGGGTGATCACTAAGAAAGGGTTCGAAAAAATTCAAAATTGTAGGGTGGTGGGGGGGTGGGGGGGGGGACCAAAATTATTAAAAAACTATTTCTTCAAAACTACCGAACGGATTGGAATGAAATTTGGTATGTAGCTTCCTCTAGGGCCATAGGTGCTTAATAAGAAAGGGTTTGAAAAAATTCGACATTTTAGGGGGGTTTGGGGATCAAAGTTATTAAATCACGATTTCTTCAAAACTACCGAACGGATTGGAATTAAATTTGGTATGTAGCTTCCTCTAAGGCCATAAGTGTTCACTAAATAAAAGTTTAAAAAAAATGGAAATTTTAGGGAGTTTGGGGTGTAAAAATTACTAAATTACGATTTCTTCAAAATTACCCAACAGATTGGAATGAAATTTGGTATGTAGCTTCCTCTAGGGCCATAAGTGTTCACTAAAAAAGGGTTTTAAAAAATTGGAAATTTTAGGGGGTGTAAAAATTACTAAATTACGATTTCTCCAAAATTACCGAACAGATTGGAATTAAATTTGGTATGTAGCTTCCTCTAGGGTCATAAGTGTTCACTAAAAAAGGGTTTTAAAAAATTGGAAATTTTAGGGTAGGTTTGGGGGGTAAAAATGACTAAATCACTATTTCTCCAAACTTACCGAACAGATTGGAATTAAATTTAGTATGTAGCTTCCTCTAGGGCCATAAGTGTTCCCTAAAACAGGGTTTTAAAAATTGGAAATTTTAGGGGGGGTTTGGGGGGTAAAAATGACTAAATCACGATTTCTCCAAAATTACCGAACAGATTGAAATGAAATTTGGTATGTAGCTTCCTCTAGGGTCATATGTGCTTGCTAAGAAAGGGTTTAAAAAGTTTCGAAATTTTAGGAGCGGTTTGGGGGGATCAAATTTACTAAAATCATAATTTCAGATATTATTATAATTTTATTATTATGACAATAAATAGTGCTTTTATTATTTAAGATCTATATATATATATAAAAGCCAAATACCACTCACTGCCTGAACACTTAAAAAGAATACAATTACGTTAAACAGACTGAAAATACCAACCACCACGGGCAACGCCGTACGGGTCAGCTAGTAAATAAATAAAAGAACAGAAGACTTTGGAGCATTCTACACTGTGTTTCCGGATTTGAGTAACTAGAAGAAACATTTTTCAATTATTTAAGAATGTCGGTTTCGTCATTTGACGAACTACACACGCGGCTGAAGGATAGTATTCTTTGAAAAAATATTTGGTCACGTTCGCCACTGTTTCTGCGGAGACGGTGGAAAATCCGTCTAGTTTATCCGATCACGATCCGATAAACCGATCGTTTATTTTCCCGACCAATGTGTAGGCTCTAATACTCTCCTTCGCGCCACTGTTGATATGACGGCGACGGCAAATAATGCTTGGCGGACAAAAACTCCGTGTGTGTTCCAGTTCATACACTACACTACATCGTAGGCAAATAAAGTGTCACTGCCCAATTCGACCAAAGATAATGTCAGCAATGTATTGATAATTTATTGTAGCTTGACGTTTGCATAGGTGTTGAAAACAAGTTGCGCCTAAGAGTGTATTTTAATGTAAACAAAGTGCGAAATATTTTTACAATGGGGGGGTTACAACCCCCAAAACCCCCCTGGTTACGCCTATGTTCATACTTGAGGTTCGATGACAACTTAAAAATTCACACACATATACAAAAAAGGCCGAATTATAAACGCCACGAAAGAATTTTAATTCTGTAAATGCTACAAAATACTATTAAATGACCAACACTCCTGCAAGACAAATAATGTGATGTTCGACACTTTAATCCAAATACAAAACCTATCAGCGCCTAATAATACTGATAAGTACCAGGAGACCGAGCTAAAGCTCGATTATAAGCAGGGCTATGATTTCAATAATAAATATTGGATTATTGAGTTTTGAGGTTAGGCCTATAACATTAAACAACTAAATAAAGGGTATATACAACATTAGGCTTACCTGTAATAAAAATACAGTTTAAAGGATTAACCATAATCTCAACGCTATGCCTCAGAAATAAGTCAGGCCTAAATTAAAGTTTAATATTTCAATATCGATTTAGGCCTAGGGCCTAGTTCGCTCACGTCAATAACTAATATTGCAAATTTCCATGAACATCGTTTAGGTTAGGCCTATAACATTAAACAACTAAATAAAGGGTATGTTTATTTAGCAGAAGTATTCGTTGCCATGGTAACTATAAATAGATACAACATTAGGCTTACCTCTAATAAAATATACAGTCTAAAAGAAAGCAGATGATTATTGTAATGGCATTGAAAACATTTGCATCAGCTGTGCTTTTGTATTGTTTAAAATGGACAAATTTCACTTTTTAATTTAATAAAAAGACGTAGAAAACGAATTTTCCCAGACTGGTGACCATTTCCAATCGATTTTTTGTGGCCAAAAGCTTCATATAAAATCAAAAAATGAAAAATCCTTAGACGGAGATTCCAGATCCATTTAGCAGACAAACAATTATCTCTCGCTTTAGAAGATAAGATATATAGAAGGTCAAGCCGCTCCCAGTGTCACCCGCCGTTCGAATGTGCAAGTTCTCGGAGAAATGCACGGCTCAAATTTACCCACGCTTTAAATTTATAACTACTTAAAATGAAAAATATTTGTCTATGAATTTTAGTTTTTGAACCAAAGATGTTTTGTTAGAAGTTTTAAAAGTATTTCTGAACATTTAGGTAGAAAACTAATACTCTCTGAAAGAAATTTGGATTAAAATCTACATAATGTTAGGGGAATGTGTAACTTGAACGTTCAAACTGTAGCTGTTCCGAGTTCTTTTTAAGTAATAGAAAATATACATGTTTGTAAATCATAGAATACATACTCATTAAGGGTCTGCTGTAGTGGTGGCCATAAGAGCAATGTTAAATTTCAAACCATTTATTTCGTTTATTTTTTATCATAAAATTATTTGCAAGGTCTCGTTTTAAGCACAGTCACAATACGCATCCGTCTTGCAATTTAGTTTTTTTTTTAATGCTTTTGATTTGTTATGTAATTGACATTATGTAAGTACAAAGTTTGAATTTTTTTCCTAACACAATAAAAAATTAATAATGAAAAATAATTCGCAAGCCGGATCCGAAATTTTATAAAGAATATTCAGTTTTTTTTTGCAACACTCAAATACAAAAGACTTATAAAATGGTTTGAAATGAGGCAATGTCAAAGCAATCAGCTGCAAGAAATTGCACTGTTTAGATAGGGATATAGCGCTTTCGTTTCCGGTTGCTTTCTCGTGTACTGGAGCAGACCCTTAAGGGTCGGCTCTAGTAAAACAGAAAGCAACCTGCGACTCCAGCGTAGTGGCAGTAGGTTACAAGGACATTGCTCATCCTAAATCCATTTAAAACCTGCAATTGTTAAAAGTGTTTTTTTTTTTTTAATACCAAACTCTTGGGGACAAAATTCTTCATCCGAATGGCTTGGTAATTTTTCGCTATAATTAATAGTTACAACGTAAAAAATATTTAAAATCACCCTATAGCGGTGGTAGCCTACACGGACATTGCTCAGCCTAAATCCATTTAAAACCCGCAATTGTTCAAATAGCGTTTTTTTAAAAATACCAAACTCTTGGTTACGAAATTCTTCATGCGAATGGCTTGGTAGTTTTTCGCTATAATTAATAGTGACAACATAAAAAATATTAAAGATCAATGTTTTAAATTGTTAATAAATATTAAACAAAATGTTTTTCTTAGTTTTGGAAAAGCCATTTGCATGCATATTGGCCATAGCTTTAAAATGACATATCGTTCATAATTATCCGATCAAAAAAAAAGGAAAAATTTGGATTTTAATTTAACATTGGTCTTATGGAGTGTCAGCCAACATGGACGACAGCTAGAGCCGACCCTTAAGAACTACTAATTCGGAACCTTGAATGTCCCCAGAATGGGAACCACTAAAAAAATACAAACTACCTGTAATAAAGTATCCTATGTTACACTATAAACAGTTATATTAAACAAGTATTCTGACTAGTGAGGATAGTTTGATTTGAGACAGTATACCTAACAGAACCCTGAGCGCAGAAATAAAACTCAAACTGTTTCAGTTGTTAACGTATTCACTTATGTTTCATTAATAAACACTAATTTGTCTCATTATATAAACAAATTGTACACACATCTGATTCTGCTCAATGAGTTTATGATATTAGTATTCTGTTGAATTTAGTAGAAAAGTTCAACGCGAACACCTCGAAAAAGATTGAAAATATTCCAATAAAGTGTCACATGTAAGGCAGCAGCTTTAACTTCCAAAAAAGACATTTTACTTGAATTCAACTCGCTTGATAAACTAAATCAACCTAAATGGGTTAAATCAGTGTTGCATGCCGGAAAGCCTAAACAAGTTATTTATGTTTTACGAACAATATCTTTTACTTCGGTTTGATCATGTCAATGTCCTTCAAACTATGGAATTTGTTATCATATTATCATGATTTCCATATTGTATTATTTATTTCAAGATATGACAGTACATAATCATTCATCACTTCAACTTCATAAGCTCGTTCCTTCCAGTACAAAATTAAATCTTGAGCAAGTCAGTAGTCATATGTTTAGAAGCTATTTAGGGTCGAGTCATAGTCATTACTAGATATTGTGCATTAGATTGTTTGAAGAGTGCGTAATGTTTTGCAATAATATTAATAAATGTATTCCAAGTTATATAAAATAATTGTTATATATTAGAAGTCTCAATGTACCACAGATTTTGTGTGAGCGCACAATATTTATTTTGAAAAACTTTTTAATACAAATAGCAAATAAGATTGGTTTGGTTAATTTTCTGAAAACATAGACTGGTTTCAATTTCTCAATCAAGGAATTATTATTTAAAGTCTTGAACACTGTTGATGGAAAATTATTGTTAAAGCTAAAACTGTGACTACTAATAAAACTACAAATAGTTTTAAGCTACTAAAGATCTTTATTATTTGTAAACTTGTATCACTTTATTCAATTTAATTTGCTATTATCATTTCTTAAGATTGCAAAACAATCTACGGTACGGTACGGTACGGTAGGTTCTATCTACAGCCTTACTATGTACTGAACGTGTTTTTGTATGGATTCATTCTGTCCACCAAATAACTTACTCAGGTTTGTTGCTAAAACTTGACTTTGTTTTTTGTTTTAACGCTTTTATTAAATATATTCAAAATGTTTAAAACTATCTACTGGTTTAATATCTCTGATACCAGTATAGATATAAATGTGGATCAAATGAGCACACATTTTGTACAACTTGTCGTTATCTGTCTTCGGTGTGAACCAAAATTCAGGCGCCGTACACAGAAAATTTAGAAAATTCATAAAATGTAATTTTTCTTTTGGAACCAAACCTATTTCACCAGGGTGGTATTAGGCGGAGAGATAGGTTGGCTGGAGGTGTTCGAAAGTACCCTGGAATTCTGTAAGGACATCAAAGCTCCCGGTTAACCGTTGGTTTTGCGTTCCTAGGCTGGGCGTTACACAAAAGAAAAACAATTTTCAAAGAAATTTCCTGTGAAAGTACCCTTTAACCTTTTGGCAGGTTCGCCACCTGGGCTCACATCGTTAGGTGGCATTTTGGCCACCTTTGAACAATATAACTTGTTTCAGCCTGAAAGTGCATCTATATAATATTGATCTAGTTAGGAGATTCCGATTATTAAAGTACTCGGAATGTTCCGATTATTTCCGAATATATCTGATTCCGTACGTTCGGAATCATCCTGTTGTGGAAGCGTTGGTCCAAGTTTATGGAAGAAAACATAATAAACAAAAATAAAGACTGAAATAAAATACATTAAAATACGGCAAATGTATTACGACAACTTACATTTTACATTGAGGGCCAAAAATAAAAGAGAGAGAAAGAAAGTAGACATACCTCCTACCTTTGTACCTGTGTACAAAAATGAATTACCTACTTCTTGTAAATAATAAAATCAACAAATATTGATATATTTGAAACTACAGTAAACAGTACATAAACAGTACTGAACTGTTTTAACAATAAAATTGTGATGAAATTACAACAAATTTATACTTATATTTTCCGTTGACGGCCAAAATAATTGCACATGTGGTGGCAAGTTGACCGCTCTTCTGATGAAACGTTAACCTCGACAACTTTGACACTCATTTACGAGCATTGTTCATTCACGACTCTAGACTAGCTCCTGCCTACTATATGGTGTCTTGTGATGTAATTAGAGAGTACCTGTGTGTTCCGTTGCACTATGCATTGTATATTATGTCTATGTAACATCGTTTTTAGTGAAAATTCGGCCAAAATGCCGCCCTAGCGCCCTCTACAAGGTTAACTACATTACAGGAGTTTTATTGCAGACATCAAACTCCTGGTTACCCGTTGGTCTTAAGTTCCTAGGTTGGAGTGTTTGCACTCTAGGAGTGCGCAAAGATAAAAATCATCAACATAATTTTCCGCGAAAGTACCCTCGAACAAAATTATGGGAGTTTTATTGCAGACATCAAAACTCCCGGTTACTCGTTGGTTTTAAATCAATCCCTAGGTTGGGGTGTTTGCACTCTAGCAACGTGCAAAGTTTACCATTTTCAACTCAATTGTCTGTAAAAATACCCTTGAATAAAATTACTGGAGTTTTATTGCAGACATCAAAACTCCCAGTTACCTGTTGGTTTCAAGTCCTTATTTTGGACTGTTAGAAGGCAACCCAATTTCCGATGAAAAGATTACTTTCAGAATCTCCTTTCACAGACCTCGAGCCCGCCTACCTCTCTGTCTATATTGTTGACAGTGGTTAGTCACTGATTTTTATCTCACTTTTCCTCCTTGGTAAAAACACCATTCACCAGCATCAGTCATCAATCAGATGATTTTTTTAGTTCCATATTCGCCTATAAACTTAAAAAGTAAATGTAAAGAAATACACCAAGAAAACAGCAACCGTAAAAACCAGGCATGAGCCTAACAACCAGTCATCAATTAAGGACATAAACGTAAGACCAGATCCCATATAAACATATCCAAAGTGTATCGCAGTAATGGGTTTCTGTTGACTACCTCCTACTGAAAACAGGCTGAAAAACCCACCTCGATCTACCTCTGGGCAAAATGACAAGCCTAATTAATAATAACGATTGAAATTTTTACTTCTGGAAAACTCTTTGACCTTGTAATCATACCCCAAGATATTTGCATTTTCTCATCAAAATCTTTTGAACCACTATAACTCTCAACGTAAAAATTCTAACATAAAAAAAACTCAGCTGTTTTGTTTTTTCTCCAGCTACAACTTTAAAAGGTCTTTACTGCCTCATTAATAGGCTAGAAACAACAACTTATCATCCGGCGGACGGAAAAGAGCCCATATAAAACGGCTTTTTATATAGGCACTTTTACTCCCGCTAAATCATAAGTTTGTAAAACAACTGCTGAAACAATGATCAATGAACTTCGGTGTCTGTGTATTCTTGCCATAACCTCAATTGTTATTGTAAATACGTATGTCCATGTTTTAACAAAGTTTCATAGTAAAATTTAAACAATTTACTAAAACTGCAGCTCGAGAGAAAATGTTGAGTGTCTTACAGAAAAAAGTATCGACCTCAAGAAAATTGCCGCCCTCGCTGCGCCTGTGCGGTAACTTTTCCTTTCGGAGCGACAAAGCGATACCTTCCTCCCTTAACTAATAACTACTTCCTATTTTAATAAAGCATAAAAAAAAGTTTGTGTAACGTGTAAAAAAAACATATTTAATGAATTTTCTGAACGCTTTGTATTTGGAACTTGATTTTTAACTCATTTGCAAACAAAAGATGTAAGTTTCTAAAATTATTTACTGAAACATTTGTATTTTTACCGAAACAAAAATAGCCACAACAGCAAATCACTTGTTCAGTTTACCTAAGCCATAAAAATAACCTCTCAGTTAAAATCAGAGATTGTAATTCTGTTAATGGCTACCGAATGAACTATAACACAAAATGTCAACCAAATTAATCTTTAAATAAACTATCAGGGTATTTTATACGCAGTATAAACGTAAAATACGAAATTAGTTAGAGACAAAAATTTATCGATGTTGAATTTGTATAAAATATAAAAGTCCACCCCAAAAGACAATGTTTCTACTTGATCGCATTTTATTTTACCATTTAAAATCTGATACAATTGAAATTCTAAATTCAATTAACACGTTCACTGCTAAGGACGCACGTGTGAGCTTGTCACTGAACACTATGAGAAGCGGCCGACGCACAGTGCATTGCGCGCTTCGCATGCCAATACCCGTATTGGGAGTATTTTCAATACATAGTGTATTGCGTGCTTCGCACGCCAAACCCTGTATTTGGAGTATTTTCAACACAAAATGCGTTGCGTGCTTCGCGTGCCAATTTTAAGCTTATGTGCAACGGATGCGCATGTGCGTCTGCTTTAAAATATTAGTGATTATTACGTAGAGAGTTTCAAAAATAAAAAATAAAGTAATTTCTACTCATTTAGGCTAAAAAAAAAAAGCCAGCTCCTAGCATAATACGAAATTTGTGTAGCAGTGAACGTGTTAAAGAAAGAATTTGAGAGAAACACGAAGAGAGTGAGATGGAAAGTAGTAGAGGTGGAAGCTCAAGTAAAGAGAAAAAGTAAAGATGCAAACATTGTAAACAGAAATAGTCAGAGAATAGGAAAGACAGAATGTAGAGAAGGAATTATAAAGGCAGATTAGCAGCAATAAATGATGCAATATTAATTTAACTATTATGGTTTAACTTTTCCATACAAGTTTTAAGGTATTAAAGTATGATAAGCAATCTTCAATTGATTTGAATATTTAGTTAATGTACAAAAATCCTCTATATAAAATTGTACTTTGCACTTAGTTCATATTTTAAACCAATGTACAGTTCCAAAAGAATCTTGGTTAACCAATCAGTCTTAAGTCTGACACTGTGATAGACGACAGACCAATGACAGGATCATCAAGTGTTCTTATAGGGTTGAAATTAATTATTCTTTAGTTACATTTTGCTATTATTTGTTTAGCTAGGTACATCAGTAAACAAAAGGTGTAAACATGATTATGTAAAAAACTTTCACAACAACCAAATAAGCTTACGTGTACAATAACCTCCCATTTGGATCACAAATCACTTCAACACCATTACGGAAAATTTGAAAACCAAATATATACATTAAGGCCACCATAGACGATCGATCCGATTGGCCTGAGGCCAATTCGTGTTACTCCGTTTGGACTCGACCGAAATCAGGGGTTATCCACGACTGCATCGAACCACACCGAGCCAGGTTTCTTTTCAGTTTGTAGGCCGTCAAGTGTAGGCCTAATTTGTGGACTACTTCTATTTCTAATATCAACGAGGAGGAATTCTTAAACTCAGCTGCCGTTGCAGTTTGAATTTATATAAATTTAAACAAATCTATGAAAAAAGTGGCAAAAATGATTGCCAGCTACTAGAAAGCAATTAACCCGTTTAAATTTGGTTCAATTTTGAACCTGCTGATTGACAAAACCTGCTTTGTTGTATGGTGTTCGAATTGAGGAAAGCGTCTTTTGAACAGTTTCCCTGATGGCATTGGGTTCCTTTGTTTTAAAATGTCCATAATATCGTCCAGAGCACGATTTCTATTAATTTTGTCATGGCAATGATCATGGCACACCATAAACATGGGTGTTCTCGATATTTTTCAATAACTTCAAGAATTACAAAATCACAAGCACCCGACATGTTAGGCATTCAACGTCTGTTTTCGAACTGAAATGGATTTGGCCTGGTACAGTCAGAGCGAAAATTACAAACTTGGCTCGGGGACTTGGCACGCACAGTAAGGCCGAGCCATCGCTCGGCGTGTTAGATTTTGGACCGGTCGAAAATCAAACTGAGCACTCCGATCCAAGCCAATCCATCCAAGCTCCTCCATTTACAGTGGGAATTTTGGATCGGCGTCGGGCCTTTCGGCTTGTTGGATCGCTCGTTTGAAGCAGCGTTTAATCTGCAGTATCGTGGTAAGCTCGAGGAATACGACCAAATGCACCACTTAGCCATTATATCTACATCTGCTAAACTTATATATTTGTCGGACATGCGCCTATGTTTGATATTATTGCTGATTGAATAACAAAATGTGATTTAGGTGAATAGTAAAGACGTTTCCTTAGTAACGACTGCACCATATCACTGGCTAACAAGATTTATCCTCAACAAGTCAACTCCCTAAACTACAGGGTGTCCCACGAAGAAACGGAGAAACTCTCAGGACTTGTTCTTCAGGTGAAAAGAACAAAAAAAGTTCATATAAACATAGGACCGAAAACTCTTCGGTTCCCAGATATCCGCCATTTTGTTTTTTGTGCAAAATAACTCACATCTAGAGAACGGTTTAACTGATTGAGTTCAAACTTGGCATGAAGCTTAACCCAACAATGCTATATCTCAAGAAAAATAATCGATACTATTGAATCTTGCGTTTCAAAATGGCTGCTGTTTGAAAATTTCAAACCTAAATAACTCAAAAACCGTACATTTT
>JAGFPH010000848.1:59305-94344 GCA_018207615.1 Philaenus spumarius
AACTTTCTCGTGATCGTTTTCCGTAAACTTACTGAGCAACCTCTGCCGCTGTTGTCCTCGACAGTTGCGCAACATACTGGCGATTATAGACACTACATGTTCTGGAAAGACAATACAGTATGTAGATTAGTATTAAAACTAATTGAATTATATTTGCTTTAGTAATTCTAACACATAATTACGTTCACAATGCTACATTATCAACATACAATTTTATAATCTTGTAGAACAAAAAAATGTTACTTGGGGGTACAGTCATAAAAGTTATTCAAATTTAATTAAGAACTTTTAATTTATAATAGGGGAAACCTCTGCGTGCTCTGCGTGCCAACCCCGTTAGAACCTTCTACACACATAATCATGTTATGTTTTCTTTATAATAAAGGAGTAGAATTAATAATAACCCCAAAGCTAAGATGGTAAATAATGTAAAATGTTCAAATCAAATTATTTTGTATATTTTATAACAGTAGTTATAATAAGGGTTAAAAGAACCAGCAAGGCTCAAGTCTATACTTTAATAAAAACCTAACCTAAAAAATAGAAATACAAATAATTCATTCAAAGTGTGAAATCAGCAGTTAATGGAAATATTAGAGCAAACAGCTGTTTTATCTATTTTATACAATTGGTTGCTATGGTGATGAATGTAAATACATTCAAGAAATATGTGTTTGTTCATCAGTCTAGGAACCTAAGAATTTTTTCGGACTAAATTTACAAATATTAATATAAAAAATGTTTTTATCAAAATGAATTATAGCCTATGCTACTCAGGCTTAGTGTTGCTTTTTATTAGTAAAACTATTTTTTCAATCGGTTCAGTAGCTCCAGAGATTACACCCCTAGGTTCAGTTGCTCTTTATAATAACAGTATAGAATAAATATTTTTCTGAGCTTTGAAAGTAATTCTCAAATTAAAAATGCTAAATTTTTAAGAGGGAAATAGTTAACTTCAATTACACGCTTAATTTCTATGTTAGCTGGAACATTTCTCTACATAAAAATCTTAGTTAAAAATATTTTAAACCGCCTATACCTTCATGATCTTCAGTTGTTAAAACTCGCTTCCTATTCTTCTTGGGCGTTTTCATGAACAGCGGGAAAATTGTGCGCAGACCAAGTATATCTACAAACTTGTTACAATTGTCTTGTCCATCTTTTCCCGACATCGCATGGTTCAACACTTTCAGGGATCCGTTTCTACTTAATTTCTTCTCCCTGCAAAAAAAGTTATTGTTGATTTATATCCTTTTATGCAGTGGTTTTCAACCTTTTTAGGATGTGTGCTGCCTTTGAATAGCCAAAAGCACTCACATCCCCACACGCATTATTTTTGAAAAATTAATTTCAATAGCTGACTTGTTATTAATACGTGAATATTACACAGAATAATAATTATTTCTCTAAAATATTTATTTATAATTTTTTTAGTTAAATAGTAAAAGTTGAAAACCACCTGTCACTATTATCCTTCATCCGATTATTTTGACAATTCCATTACTCATTATGGAATCAAAAGGGCTACAAAAAAGGTGTTTTTTGTTAAAATATACCATTTTTTAGTAATTTAGGTTTAAAATTTTCAAACAGCCTCCATTTTGAAACGCATGATTGAATTTAATCGCTTATTTTTCTTGAGATAAATCATTGTTAGGTTAAACTTCATGCCAAGTTTGAACTCAATCAGGAAAACCGTTCTCTAGATCTGAATTATTTTGTACAAAAAATGAAATGGTGAATATCTGGAAAACTAAGCTTTTTCGGGCCTTTGTTTATATGAACATTTTTCTTCCTTTCCGTATGA
This sequence comes from Philaenus spumarius, assembly GCA_018207615.1. NCBI lineage: Eukaryota > Metazoa > Arthropoda > Insecta > Hemiptera > Aphrophoridae > Philaenus > Philaenus spumarius. The sequence continues at coordinate 61,113 of JAGFPH010000848.1, forward strand.
GGAATCATATCCCAAAATCCTGAAAGGTTTTTATTACACCCTGTAAATACAGATAATTTGTCTAGTCTTAAAACTAAAAATTAAATTTCAACTTAACAATTTTGTATCGATAATATAATACAAAGTTAAAGTTCTTGAAATAATTTCTGAAATTTTTAACAGTTATAATTTAAAAACGTTGTTGGGTATATTCTTTTGGTGATTCAAACATATTGTAAAACTAAAACAAATTTTTACTAAAAGACTGAACCTAGTCCTTATAAATGGTATTTTTTAGTCCCCTGAATATATCTACTCATTACTGCCTCTCTTCCTCACTAAACTACCCAGTACTTTGGCGTAATTACCTGAGCATAAGGTTCATGAGTTGCAGGCCTTCCCCTCGCAAAAACTTATCCTTATTCGCCGTGACAGCCAAACTTGAGCACATACAGTCAAACAAGTTCTCCATCATTTCTGCTTCCTCGCTGGACGAAGGATCATGACGTTTGTAAAACTAAATACACAACAAGAATAGAAAACAAACGTTTTTTTAGAATGTAACATTTGTGATTTCATAAATGAGTAATTGGAATAATTAATTTAAATAAATATTTTCAAAAATAAGAAAAACGGACAACTGGTAAATATTTTTAAATACACAATAGAAATAACGCTATTGATTTTCAATGTTGACAAGTGCGTAGTATAAATGGAGAAAATACTCAGTAGAATTGTAGAAAATGAATGTAAACGTAATCAACAACTTGTGGAAACCAAGGTCAGATAGTTTCACAAATTAAAAATGCAACAGTATGACGCAAATGATTGAAAAGTGTGACGTCAATACGCTTACCATTTAATCAATAGAGGTGGGGAGAGTTGTCAGTCGGACATTGGACTCGATAGAACATGTGGTCGCATCATTCGTTGATTTAATAATTCATCATGTTGTGTAAAAGTTTAACATCAGGCTCCAGAGCAGATAGAAGTACAAGCGTAGCACTAGAGGGCTTGTCCAAAGACCAAATTACTATGACCCTAACAGTGGCGGATTACGAGATCAGCGGCCCCCACTATAACTTGCACGATGGATATTAAGTTAAGATCGACTAAAACAGGAAAAAAAACTGGTCTGATGAAACTAGGGTATACTTAAGCTATGACATTAATTGGTAAAATATCCTTTTAACCCTATAACTGATAACCACAATGGCGGTTTTTCATGCTGTAAGCATTTTTTTTATAGTAATTATATCCAAATCCAAAAGTGTACAGAATATTTTTTGTAGCAAAATGTAAAAAGAATTCAAATATGCAACTAAAACATTTTTTTATGTAAAATTTTAAAAGTTATTAGCTCAGAAAGCACAAAATGTTTAGCGACAGGGAAAAAATCAATTGTATGCTTACACTGCAAATAGTAAAACATTTTTGTAATTTTTTTCAAAAGTTTTGTAATTTAGTTCTGAATAGAACTGTATAAAAACGTATATCAATTTCCAAAATTTGTTTTAGAAAAAATAGTTTTATGTACCTACTACACAACCACTATTGAAACTAAAGTAAAGACCACGAAAGAATACCGTTGAGGGACGGGCTTGTGTACACCAAGATCTTAGTGCGACGTTGTCTCGTTCTTCCCACGCTTCTAACTGAACGCGGCTGTCATGATTCTAGGCCTACTAAACAAATACTATAGTAGGGCACGTATAGCCTCGAGCGGTAAATACCAGGAGTGTTCGAGACTAGCAGATATGGCAGCGCTGCACACCCACCCTATTGGCCGCCACGCAACGGTATTCTATAGTGGACTTTAATGTAGGCTTATGGAAGCATCTGTTTCACCAAAAGTAGTAATTATATACCAATCAAAATTGTTGTATACCTTTTTGTAGCAAAAGGTTCAAAGAAGTTATACAGTAGAACCCCGATTATCCACGAGTGGATTACCCGCGTTGCGGCTTAACCGCGATCGCCAAAAATTACCGCGATCACCAAAAAAATACAAATTAAATATGTAAAATAACCCAAATGCGATACTACGGCGAACAAAGTTTAGCGAGTGAAGGCTCATTATCTTGCGCGCAGACTGTAGCGCCACCTCAAAGACAATACAGTAAGCATATAACCTTCATAACGGGACTATTCCCACCCCCGTCAATAAAGGACTTTTTTACTCCATGCTGATAGAGATTAATATTGAAAGTGCATTTTTACAACAGTAGTACTGTAGTAGTAGTTATGTACTGGACTGTTTTTTGTTTTGTTTTTGTTCTTTGTAAATATGTAAATAGTGTGTGTAAAACCATGTAATTTTTCCAACATATAAAGGTACGTAACTGTGCATATTTAAATTAATTATTATTACCTGAACCTTTTGTAAAGATTAATTAAGCACTTATTTTAGTTTTACGGTCATTTTGAAATATTTCTAGGGCATTTTAGGTTAGTTTCGGATTATCCGCGATTTCGATTATACACGAAAGTTCAGCCACCCATTATCGCGGATAATCGGGAGTCTACAGTATATGCAACTAAAACATTTTTTAATGTAAAACTTTAAAAGTTATTAGCTCAGAAAGCATAAAATGTTTAGTAACAGGAAAAAATCCAACTTTATGCCTACATTACAAATAGTACAACTTTTTTGTAATTTTTTTAAAAGTAGGGGGACCCGCTGAGGATATCTAAGCGGTACGATGCTGAAAAAGAAATCGATCTCCTATACATCCAGAAAAAAGATAAATCACATTACGTGTACATCACAAATTTGAGCAGATTGGTTAGTTCGCAGATAAGTTTATAAATTTACTTCTGAATAGAACTGTATAAAAACATATATAAATCAAAATTTGTTGCAGAAAACCCCAGTTTTTATGTTCCAACTACATGTACACTACTAAAACAAACAAGCAGATTGTGCAGAACAAATTCGTAGGAATTTTACAAAAATCGAGGGAATTTACCAAAATTTGATGGGCCCCTTGGAGCTTGCGGCCCCTAAACAATGCCTATAATGCTTATGGGTAATCCGCCACTGGACCCTAACATAAATTATTATACCTAACTAATCCCTGGTATCCCATAAGTATTAAAAGGTTTAATTTTACTTTATGGAGAAGGATTGAAAATAGACATAAATATTCTCTAGTGAAAAACTTCATATTTTGGCGCACTTTCAATTTACGCCTTAACCCAAAGTGATCAAACTTAAACCTATACTCTGTTGAATTTTTATAAAGGTCTTATTTTATTTAGTAAAGAAAATCTGCACGAACCAAATTTATTAACCTGAATAAAGACAAACTAACAAATAAATGTGATGCGGAAAATGAAAAGGTACCTCTTGTCGGGAGAGTAAAATTTTCAGTACAGGCAAAATAAGTAGTATCAAAAATATCGAATTTTTGTTTTTTTATCGATTATTGTTGCCCTACTCCTTATTTACAAGCTAACATCAATTGTAAAGTGGTTTGTAGTCGAGAAATAATCGAAAAATGGTATCCAAGCAACAGATGTCAGGTCTGAGAAAAGGGAACTCTTGTCGTTATGGAGAAATAACATGGGTGCGACAAGAGGTAACTTTTCGTAATGACTAACATTGCTTGTAGTGTCTCAGAAAGTAGCATCTCCTGAAATCTAGTGGCGTTTCAGGCAACTAACTGAAGTTTTTACTAATAGTAGAACATCTTTTGATTATTTTGTTACCATTCCCGACAACATGGCCCTTTTCTTTGACTGGTTAAAAATGTAATAAAAACAGGCTTAAAATCCAACAAACAACCTTTTGTATGTTTATAATACATTATAACCTTGTATAATTATTATACATTATAAATGTATAACCTTTTGTACATTAATAATAATCTAGACAATATGTATTATTAAAAATCCCAATGATTAAAAATGCTTTAATTAAGCAAGGTTGTAGCTTACTCTGTGGTAAGCAGCTGCATAAATAATACATGTGTTGGCATGAAATACGATAAATGTTGATAAAAATGTTTAATTGGTATTCAAAACTTTAATTGCTTTTTTCTCAAAACTACCTTTTTCCATAACTTTTCATTTTGCCATAACTTCCTTAATTTTTATGACAGAATTATAATGTTTGTGTTAAATTGTTCAGAAATCAACCTTCTTTAACCCTCCAAGTGCTGAATATTTTGCTCTTTAGCGCTAAAGGTTTTTATTGGTTCTGTGCATGCTTATTAACTAAAATCATTATAAAATACTCACTAACAGTAAAGTAAGACTTATTATACATCATTTTAATCACAATTACATGCTCTTTACATTAAATAGCTTTAACAGGCTTACCTTATAATTTTTATCCCTTTTTTTGTTGACCAGAGTAGAAATTAAAAAAAAAAAATTTTGTGTTCTAAATCCACTCACTCAAAATATGTAAAAAAAAGTATTGTAGAAAATCCAATATAGCCAAAAGTTGCACAATTTAATTGTAAATAGAAATATATACATAACACTACTACTTTGCTGTAAAAAAACTTTTTATCCATACAAAAAAACTCCGAATTTTATAAAAAAATGGCTTTTCTGCACTAAGAAGAAAAACTTGCCTCTAAAGATATAAAAGTACTGTCTAGGCCGAATATTTATGGTTTTAATTTGTTATAAAGGAATAACACACACATTATAATATATAAGAAAAAAAAAAGAAGAAAAAATAGTTACAGTTAAATTCTCTAAAAGTCACTATTTTCAAACGCACCTCTAATAGCACTTGATTTCTAAGTTCACTCAAAATACTTCAAAAATGAATTAACATTTACAAAAACAAATAAAAATAAACTGACCTAAAAATTAATAACAACTAGTGGATAAACAAACAAAATCCGAGTTCCGAGGGTCTATCTACACGTACTACACGACTAGATAGTTGATTTGACAATTCTGCCGAAGGTTTGTTTGAGTAGATATCACTATGAAACTCTGAACTATAATAAAGTGACTATTTCCAAACACAACCATACATTGAAGTATCCGATTGTATTAAAAATAGCGGCGTCGTACAAATTTACAAAATGTGTTGTGCAACACATAACGCAACTTTCATACATCGCATATGTGATGTTAGCACTTTGAGGGTTAAGGAAATAAGAAAAACTTAATTTCGAAAATTTGAGACACGAGGTCCCTTATCGTATTCCGCATCGCAAATAGTAATAGACAAAACCGTTATTGTATAATATCATTCAACTCACTGTAAATATTTATTTGTTTAGAAATCAGAACTTCACTATTTCATCTGATAATAATATTAAATTGTTATATCTTACAGCCAACTGCTGAAGTAGAACGTCGATGCCTTCCATCGTCCCCAGCAGAGTTTTGTTATCTATCGAGTTCTGTAGCAGAATGGAAAGTATCTCGCTGGCGTAGAGTTTGTTCGGATCGAAAGGAGCTTTAGTTCTGATACGTTTGAGCAGCCACTGCATTAAACCTTGCTTCGCCACATCCCCCACAACATCTGGTCTGAATTCGGTCACATTCTCAAAGATTGCTGGAAAATAAAAATCAGTTTTAAGAATTTGATCCCAAAAACCTAATACTTAGATAATATACATTTTTAATAGGTAATGTTATAATTTTGTTTGTCCTTCTTTCTAGTTTGTCCTAGTTAATCATTCGTCTACTGTTGATGGATGCTTCATAAAATTCAGCAAAACCCTTTAACCCTCGTACTGTCAGACTGCTCAAATAAGCATAAATAAACAAGCAAATAAGACGTTATTGCAATTCATTTTATTGTATGTACATACATAAAAACACCAACAAATTAAACATTTTAAACTTACATAAACTTTGAAAACTGAATTTACACATACTGTATCATTGTTTAAAAAAATCAGTTACCGTATTCTTTTCTGTTCTTTAACTTTCAAATATTTGTTTGGAGCCAAGTCTCTCAATTTTCGTACGTTCATCACGTCCAATGCCGTTGTATCTTTTTGCTGCTCAACATATTACGCAATATGTTACAAATATTATGTATTTTGCTCCCACGAAATTCAGTAAAGGGTCCGACAAAGCAACAGACGAAGAAAAAGAAACAAAGGATGCCACTTTGTCGATTGATTCTAAGAAAAAATACAGTTGCCGCAGAAGCAAGAGGGGAATCAAACTCACGCTCCCCCTCCCTTGTTCTGCCTGCCACAACGCTAACACAATACACATTGCCCACCTTAAGTTGCGTCACCCAGCTTTATTTCCGGGAAATGTCCGTCAAACAATCAATGTATGAGACTTCGGCCAGTTACAGTAATACAATCTGTAAGAGAAAAAAAACTCTGCTGTTCCATGGGATAGGTTGGTTAATCCGAGAACTGGTTAAGAGGGGTTCTACTGTATACAGTTTCAATTCTATGATTTATTCTCTACAATTTGTATAGTAAAATTTCATTTTTGGATAAAGCATATATTCTTAAATAATGTTTCATCAAAATAGTCTCTCATAGGTAATGTTTTGTTACCAGTCTTGTAGTACAAACATATAACCTGGTGTTTTCAGACATTTAAAAAAAAATTATACATATTTTTGTACACTTTTATTTAGAACAAAATTACAAAACTTTTTAAAATTTTGAAAAAATTTACAAAAATTGTTTACTACTTTTTATGTTGATTTTTTTACCGTTACTGAACATTTTCTGTTTCCTGAGCTAATAACTTTGAAAATTTCACATCAATCATTTTTTTTTACTGGCATATATGAATTCTTTGAACAGTTTGAACCTTTTTCAACAAAAAAGCTATGGAACACTGTTGGATCGGGTTATAATTACTACATTTAGCAAATTTTTTGAAAAATGCTTACAAAACGCACAAAATTGCCTGCCAATCTGGCGAATTAACATTCACATTAACACTCAAATTGAAACACAAAATCAACATCACATATCGAACTAACAACAATGTTCAAAAAATATTGCGACATAGACAGTTGACACCAACAGAAAGGAAGTCAGGTGTATATAAAATAAACTGTAACGACTGTGACCGCTTTTATATTGGACAGACAGGCAGAGCGTTTAAAGAACGCTTTAAAGAACATCTGTCGCACAATAACATACGCAAAGTGAAGTCAAATTACGCTCAACATTTGATAGACCATAACCACTACTACACAAATTTCGACACCAACTTGACACCTCTTCATTATTGCGTAAAGGGGAGACTAATGAATGCCATCGAAGAATTCGAAATTTACAGGGAATTCAGACATGACCCAGATAACGTATTAGATGATCAGCTGTCATTTCAATGAATATATTAGAAAGGTTTATTACCTTGTATTTCCGTCTGACAATCCAATGTTTTTTCTTCCTGCTTAGCATGACTAGTTTCGACGGCTAAACCGTCATCGTCGGATCCTTGTCCATCATGTTAAAAAATTGTTTTATTTCCGCCGTTCTGAGGCGTTGTCATCACTGGCATTTAACGTTCGCAAAATAAATTAATACATTTATCACAAATTACACATTACAATCACAACGATTACACAAACATGTTTGTACAAATGCATAATATGCACGAATATCAAGTTTTAATAATATTATTAATTTAACTACGTAGCAGAAACCGGACGGCATACAACGCGTTCTGCTACGTAGCTAAATTTAAAATATTATTAAAACGTGATATTCGTGCATATTATGCATTTGTACAAACATGTTTGTGTAATCGTTGTGATTGTAATGTGTAATTTGTGATAAATGTATTAATTTATTTTGTGAACGTTAAATGCCAGTGATGACAACGCCTCAGAATGGCGGAAATAAAACAATTTTTTAACATGATGGCCAAGGATCCGACGATGACGGTTTAGCCGTCGAAACTAGTCATCCTAAGCAGGAAGAAAATACATTGGATTGTCAGACGGAAATACAAGGTAATAAACCTTTCTAATATATTCATTGAATTAACAATCCAGGAGGCTACACATAAATATATTATGTCTAAATGTCATTTCAATCCAATGACTTATTTGATACAGCCCTCGGTTATCAAGATAGAACCGGTCAATAACCACCGTACCAAGAGACAATAAGATGGCGTACACCAACCGGCTCAATCCGTGTCGCACTATAAATTATGTGTTGTGTACTTTGTGTTTTTGTTTGTGTGTTTATATGACGACCTGAATAGTGATTAATATATTTTATACTTGATAATGAGATTACGGTCTCGAAACGCGTCGTAAGTAGGACAACTCAAGAAGTCACAAGACGGACTAACAACCAGGTAAAATACTATAGTAATTTCCTGAAGTAGTTAATCAAGATCTGAGGTCAAGTTGTTTTACATAAACTCTTAACGTTTACCTAGAGTGTTGTGAACTCCCTCTGCTTCTTCTCTCACGGTTTCGTCCAGTCTCTCCAAGTTCTGCACCAAGAGAGCACACACTTGTTGGCTGAGTAAAGCATCTATCAAAGCGTCAGCACCTTCCTGGCTCTCGTGCAGAATGTCTACATCTGTAAGCTCCTAACAAAGAAACAATCAAATAATAATACGGTCCAATAAAATTGTTAAGGCAAAAATAAGAGTAAACAGCCATTTTATTATATAGAAAAACAATGTTATTTAAATCACTTTAGCTTATAACCACCAGTGCAATTTTTAACCCTTTTCCCGGTATTCCGTACTAATCCGTAGTAGTACCTACTTTAAATGCGTACAAATTCGCCATCTGTTGGAATATTTTAAAACTAACTTCAGAAACGTGTTCAGAGAACATTTAACAGTATGTTGTATATCATTTTTTATTTCCTCCAGCTGTTTAGGATTTTAGATCTGTGTTTATAATCAACTGTACCACAACTTTTGTAAACCAAGAGTCTTGTAAAACATGGCTAGACTGAATTTAAAAAAACAAGGTTAATTTTTTGATTTATTAAATGTACTTCTGTAGTAATGTAACACAAATAAAACAGACAGTTTATGGCCTAACAAATATAAAGTGTCTCCTAACATTTTTGTAAAAGTTATAACTGTGAGTGAACTTATTTTTCAATTTGTTTTTTATTTGGATTTTTTTTTTAATTTCAGTGCTGCATTAGGTAAGTAAGTATACAAATTTTGTAATATACCAATATAACATTAACTCTTTGCAGTCGCAAGTCGAGTTATACTCGACAGCAACGTAGATCAATTTCTTTCCAATTTTAGAAGCTTTATTCACTCTATGTTTCACTCTAAGCTTTTTTCCAAAGCCAATTTGTGGCTTAACCGTAAGTTGAATTTAAAAACTAATAACATTTTGCTTGTAGCAAATTTGACTTTCAACAAAATTGTATTCTTGATTTTTTTTCGTATCTCTAACGGTAAGCTCACAAAATGGCCGTAAACTTCAAATTTGTTAAAAATTGTCCAAGTTTTTGTATTTCAACCATGTTTTATATGTTTATTCTAAAACAATTCAAAAGTGTTCCATAGCTTTTTTGTGCATAAAGGTTCAAAGAATTCATATATGCCAGTAAAAAAAATGATTGAAGTAAAATTAACAACGTTATTAGCTCAAGAAACAAGCATGTTCAGTAACGAAAGGAAAAAGTTAAATTTTAGGCCTACATGAAAAGTAGTAAACATTTTTTGTAATTTTTTTCATAAAAGTAAAAAAGTTTCGTAATTTAGTTCTAAATAGAACTGTATAAAAATATTTATCAATTTCAAATTTCTTATTTTGAAAACACCAGTTTTTATGTTTCTACTACAAGACTGCTAAAAAAACTAGGCCTGTTTTAAATAGTAATTAAGGAATATATCCTTTGCCCAAAAATGACATATTATTATAAGACAGTGTAGAGGATAAATCAAAGAATTGAACTGTATACTTGTAAATTATTATTTTACAAAAGTATTTGACTTAGCTTTACTTGAATTACAAAATGAGATGAAACAAATGAAACCTCGATGCGATAAAAGACATACAAAAAATTACCGTTGGACAGCGTGGGAAGTGTTGGTACATGGGCTGAGATCACTATCACGACGCTTTAACATCGTTTGTTTTCATTATTGGAATATGATATGGAAGTGTAAATACATTGTTAAGTTTTAGTTATTTAAGTATGTAAATATTTGTAGCTACCTTGCGCATTATTAACTTACATAAAACACAATGCCTCCTAAAAGAAAATCTTTAGCAGTTAAAGCTCAAGAAAAGAAAAAAAAACGAGAACCAGAAATCCCGGAACTGCGAGAATTGCAAAATAATGTTTCACTGGCTAAACCTTCTGCTTACTTTCTTACTGGCACACTATTTTTAAGCTAAGCTCAAAACCACGTTTGTTATTTCAACGAGTGAGGTCTACTGTTCACAGAACTACTAGTGTATTACATTTTAAGTTTGTTATGAATGAACAAGACCATGTCCGACTAGATTTATTGTTCTCCTTGAAATATTGTTCTACTTAATAATCAAAACGTAACAAATTGTTTTGCGCAACTGTCTTGGAGGTTTCACCATTAGTAAGACACACATGCAAATTCACCATTGTGAAACCCTTTTCTCTTGACAGTTAAACAACAACATCCTGGTTCCTAGTTCTAACAGTAATTTTTCATAATCTGATCACGTACAAATGGAAACAGCCATTCCAAACCTACACTGGCTGAGTTATTTACAACACAACCATTTTTAGAGGCAATTTAAACACCATGAAACTACAGACAGTTTAATGTGTACTACAAATTATTTATTTTAAAAACATAACTCATACCTGCATTAGATCTACAACGGCAACAGAGATATCCGTATTTTCATGTGATAACAGTTCTAATATTGAAGGCACTGCATTTAGTTCCACGACTATAGGATAGAGGTCAGGCATTGTGGCTACAGCATGCATCTCTTGTATCGCTTCGTGTAGTTCCACTTCAGACTCCATAAACCTATACAAAGCAGAATTTTAATAAAATTTAAAAAATTAGGAACTTTTGATATTACGTAAGTGGGCCACTTTTATTAAGTGAAACTCCAAAGCATTAAATTAATGCTCATAAATTCAACAATTAAAACACTATCACAAAAGTACAACACTCTACTAGGCTAACACCAAAGCAATGGTCTGGAAATCATCACTCAGCCTTGTGCAATCAGGTAGGAAAAACCTCTGGCGGCCAAGCTTTGATTTCCCAAAAAAGATGCCACAAGGTAATTGTAATAAGAGCCGCGGCTATCCAAGCCGCAACTACCCGAGTTCCGGGTTAACCGAGGTAAAGGAGCTTTAGCCAAGCGCATAGTGCACCACCGGTGGTACATCTGTTGCCTCTTTAGTCTATGTAGATGCTATAAGCCCTCCCACGCTTTTTTATTCACAACTCACTGTTTTGCAAGTAATTCATGATATAGCGCGCGCTTCCCAATTAACAGCTATTTTAACAGTTATTTTCCACGCTTTTTAGTTTGCAGTTTTTATTGTTTATTGTGAAGTTAGCAACTTTATTTCATTTTTCAATTTTTATAAAGATTATCTGTGCATTTTTTTATAAGTTTTAACAAATGTTTATATTACAATAAATATATTTTTTTATGAACCTAAAAATGGGCAGATCTTGTACCACTGGTGGTATACTAATAGGTGGACACCTCACGATAGTGTATACAAATATTCAGACCTTCAAATATAATGGTCTTTTTTTTTGAGGACTTATAAGATAAGGGTCAGCATGTGTGCCACCTGTGGCGCACTACGCACTTTAAAGAGGGTAAAATGCGCCAACGGTGGTACACGACATCATTTAGTAAAGTAGATGTGTACCACCGGTGGCGCACTATGTCGTGAACGTGATAAAAATTGGTTTTAATGATACATCTGATTAAAGTCTATGAAATTTTTTATAATTAATCACATTCATCCATGCAGAAATTGTTTGCACATTATACTTTCTATAACTTTGACCCACTTACTTTTCAGGCATGTCAGGAAACTTGATTCTCATCTCTTGATTTCTGAGAGCCTTCTTTTCAAACTGAAGAACCATTCTCTTCATTGTTGCTTCATCCATAACTTCGTCCTGAATTAAAAATATTATATTAAAGATAAAACGAAGTGATAAATTAAGTTAGGCCTACTTCTAGTTGTACAGTGTTTCAACAGAATTTTGGAAATTCATTTCCTGATTTTCTTATCAATTCTCTGACTAGCACACGTTATATTTTTAAATGATTTTACTACATTTGCTTTACATTTTAGTAATATAAATCTTACTTATCCCTGAAATAAAAAGATCGGCGATGTATATCGGATTAATTTCCAATATCAGTAGCCTATACTAACCCAATAGACCAGTTCTGTATGGATAAACTATAGTCTTCAAACATATGTTCCTTTTTATAAACATATTTTATTGCTATAATAGCAATTACAAGACAGCAACTTTATGAGAGCAACATTACAGAGAATAATAGTTTTAGAGCAACAAATTTAAAATAATTATGTAGGCCTAGCGGTAATAACTTTTTTATGGGTCGAAAAACAATTATAATTGATGTTGACAAATAATTTAAAAAATCAATACCATTAATGTGGTCAATCATATAAGCTGAATATTTCTCTACACTATCTAAAAAATTATGATGATTTTAAGTGACTTATAGGCCTACCTCTGCAGTATTACTATCCACCAGCTTCATGATAGCGTTTTGTTGCTCTTCCTGAGCTTTACGTTCCATTTCTTCTCTTTCCATTTCCATCCTTATCATTCTTTCCCTTTCCAGTCGTTCCAGTTCTGCAGCACGTGCCTTCGCCACTTTTCTAATCTTACGCTGGCGTTCATAGTCGGTTTCATTTTCATCATCAACTTCATCCTCCGGTTGAGGTCGCTTGGGAGTGTTTGGCGGCTAATGTAGAAATTAGTGAAACAGAACAAAATATAATGAGATTATTTGAAATGATAACTATACACTTATGGAAAGGCTAGCAGCATACAAAGTAAGGGAAATAGAGTAAGCGGTAATGGTTATGACTACAAGCAGTGATAGCACGGCGCAACTTTACTATTCGACTCTAGGCTAACCTAGAGCTAACAGAAATGCAAAAATAATAATAAAAAAATACCTAAAAGGTTCTAACCTAACCTATTTAGTCACAGTATGTTTACCTGTATTTAACATTTAACAGTAGAATGTAAAACAACGCCGTTGTCTGCAAAAATATTAGGCTAGAGTCGAATAGTAAAGTTATGCCGATAGCACATTAAATTAAAAATCTAAACAAAATGTATGCGGCACTAATTTAATTATACTGCTACTCATGTTGGGGGAACTTAGTGGTGCAGTGGTAAAACTTGCTCTTCCATTTTCTGCTACAGTTGGAACCTTTAACAACGTTCAGCACGTTCGGGCCCAGTTACTTGTGCTAAACACTGCTCCACCATTATTAAAGGGTTAATTAATTCACAAACATCAGGAGGAAAAGAGGGGGCAAGAAAAAAAAATATTATATGTAAGTTAATGGTCAAAACATATACAAAAATATTATATGAATGTTGATTAAAACATTAAGGTTGAAAAATTAAAACATTTTAGGAGCCTACATTCGACTTCCTTCAACAAAATTAATTGATTGTAAAGTTTGATGGCGGAAGTATATATCCATACTCCAGCTAATATTTCTGTTATACAAAACAACTTAATTGATGTTAGAAACTTATATATGTTCACAATGTGGAAAATACATCAGCTAGAGTGTGGATGTACACTTTCACCAGTTAGATTTAATATGTTTACTACTGTACAAAGTGCAAATGTGATAGAAAACCCTTATGGCTGTAACAAGTCAAATAGAGTATTCATCGCTACAGATGGACAGGTGTGAGTGGGAAAGGGGCGATGAAGTGTTTGGAATGAACCATTCATTCATTCGTGTGGCAGAGTAGGAAAGGAAGCTAATGGTGAGATTCCTCTCTCTGCTTAAGAGGTATTTTATACCTCCCAATTGTGCCTCATAAATTATAAGTCATGTCTAAGTCACAAATACAGTACCTTTATAATTATTAATATCTGGAATATCCATATTAATACAAATGGATAAGCTTATTTAACACACAGCATAAAATGTAAGTAAACAACTATATGATAGGCCTATGCGTCATGCGAGGCCTAATAAGCAGGGATAATTAATAATGCATGTATACACATCTATACACCTTCTTTAATAAGATTTCAGTTCACCTTTGGATTTAGTAAAAATCTCACTTTTATAAACAAAATGTAGGCCTAGGCTACAACATAGACTATGCTATTTAGAGGTTAGCATTTCAAATTAACATTATTTCAGTTTATCAACTAAGCAAAGTAATATTGATAGCTTACTTTATACGACAGGAGTTCTCCTATATCCATTTCATATAATGTAAGTCTTGGAAATGGATGTAATTAAAACAATCTCAAATAACTCGGTATTAAGCAATTAATTGTATGCCAATAACAACAACAGTGAACAGACGAGCAGACAATTGCTTGACAACAGGAACAGATAAACAGATGATAGATACAAATATGACACCACAGATGTAACAAGGTTAGCCAACTTAACTTTTCTTTGAACATAATCTTATGTTTATGTTCTGTCAGATAGTGTTAGCATTGTATTTGGATAACCTAATGTTATTATTCATCACCTATCGTATTAGTATTATATTATGTTGCATTTAAAAAATATGCGAGGCCAAAATTTGAAATTTTTAAAGGTTTTGTTATTATTGACTTTCTGACAACCAATTAAAAATCCTGATATTCAACTGTAACATGTTGGTGAGCATAACCTTACAAGCATTGCTTGGTTTTGTTTTGTAAAATATAGGCCTACCTCCCCCGTATATAAACACGCATAAAAACTTACGAATGTTATACAATTATTTTAACGTCACTCAAAATATTTGAAGGTAACGAATTACTTATTTAAATTAAAACATAACTAAGAACGTTACTTATCTTTATTATTAGAAGTGAACATTAATTTTATAGTACAAGACTGTTATTAAAGGCTCATCTCATTTCAATGTTCTGTTGCCATATATTTTACGCAAAAAATAAAATTTATTAATTATTTTTCATGTAAAAACGATAATAATTGTGTTAATTTAACGCATAAACCCTTCAGTTTTAAATGAATATATAGATACAAACTCAAAAGGCATACATATTATCTCTGCATAAGCGTAAAAAAAGTATTTTTATTTGACTTGTGTGAATTTTAAAATAACTATTATTGCAAAATAAAATAAAAACAGTATAAACTTTTGTTGAAACACCATTACGATTTTCAATATTCATTTTAAAACAGCATTAAATACTATTTGTACAGGTCATAAAAAATATAGCCTATTTTTCACAATTTAATTTATTTTTAATTGTTTAAATTGATTAAATGAGATATGTTTATGCGGTTCATAGGTGGCATCACTGGAGCCTGAAAATTTTGGCAGACGATTTTGCCGTGATAATGGCTGCAGTGTTGGGGTTACGGAATTGTAGTTTATCGTAGTCGATTAGTTCTGTTCTATATTTTTTAGTCTGTAAGTGTTGGCTCTTTACGTTTGTTATGTGTAATAAAATAATTTTAGCGGGCGTGTAATGTGCTTATGTACATACAGTAAAAATGTCAACGAGATCACAATTAACAAAAGACTTAAACGGTATGTCAAAACACTACTACTTGTCAAATATTTCTACAACAATAATAGGGCTTATTGTTATTTCAAATTTATTGCATTTTAAGTTAATTAATAATCTGTGTAATATGTATTTATGCTAATTAATTTATTTAATATCTGTTAGGTATAACGTTTCATTGATAAGATAAATAATTTATAATATTTGTAGCCTACTGAATAATTATAATTATCATGTTTTACAACTTAAAATTATTGTTAGCCAGACTGTGCAAATTTTCAGTTGGAATTTTCAAACTTGATTAAATCAATTTTTTTAAATTCGATTTTAAGACTTAACTTTGTACACTTAAATATAGTTTTTCTATTTTGGTATATAGTAAAATTCTCTTGACTGGCGGATGCAATTTACTAAAACTTTTGAAGGTAATATTTTATAGGCCTATATAATAACTAAAATTAGGCCTAAGTTACCGGTACTTGAAATGTTTATACCTATTCGCTTTTGCTGATGATACCGCTCTGTGTTACATCAGAACAAATTGCAACACATACACTCAGCTGTGCAAGCCGACCTAGATGCTCTGAGGTATTGGTCTTCAAAAGTGTGTATAGTAAGAAATATGAAATGTAGTTTTTGCATTGTAATAGAAGAAGTTAATTTGTGTAAATATTTAGGAGTGGTTTTGGTTGAAGGTTTGCCTGGAAGATTTATAAAGTCAGTGCAATCCAACTTAAATAAAATGTTATGTCTATTTAATTATTTTAAGCAAATTGTTCCTAGACCTGTTTTGCACAAAATTTATTTGTCTATGGTTCAAAGAAGGCTAAAGTGCGGAATTTGGTGTTACGGAGGTACATATATTATAAGGAATAATCCTTTGATTATGGTGCAAAAAATGTTTATAAGTAAGACTAATCGTGCATAGGTAAAAGGAGGAAGCTTTCATCACTGCGCACCATTATTTCGCCAACTAGGCTATCTCTACCTCATATGTTTTTATATATTTGAAGTTATGAAAATTTTTGATATAAAAATGGACGTTTTTCAGATCTGCAGGAACAAAAATAGTTATTTGATTAGATATAGGGCCTAACAACAAAGTTTTTGTACACAGAGCAAAATTGACTATTATATACTAGTAAATCCCCGTGAAAAATCACAGGCGGATTAATTAGATGCGTACATCAGAAATACATCATTTATACAAAATACAATTTAAACAACACACTTTATCTAGGCCTACCTACCTAACTATGCAGACAAGGATTTTTAACTCGGTAAATGTGTACAATTATAAGGATGACTATAAAACTGTAAGAATATTTGTTAAGATTTTGTTTTTATGTATATTATTATATTACATATTTAAAGAAAGATAAACATTTATCTTTTAATTGCCTTTTATTTCATTGATAGATCAAATGATCATTTAGAAGTTATTAAGTTATAGGCAACTACCTGCCAGATAATATTAAACCTGCACACACCTTAATAAATATTTTTAATTCTTTTAAAAGCTGGCTTTTCAACACCACAAATGGTATTGAAGGTCTGCTAGAGGTTGTGCTATAGGATGGAATACTATGATTTTATGATAAGTATGGAAAGTGATTTTAAGGTTCTAGTTTAGGCCTACATTTTTAACTAAGTAGCCTATATATTTACGTTAGCTACAAATATAATTTTCATCACAGAACTATTTTTTCTTTTATTTAAAAATTTTAAATTTATTATTTTTATTTAATATGAATTAACTGCTCCCATTTTTCTTCTTTTTTTATTTACTTAAATCTTTTATTTTTTAGCAAAATTCGCAGTCTCAAAATGGGCAGACCCATGGAGGCTGTATTACTCCTTCTTCATTCCTTCTTTTTCTTGTTATTTATTGTGGGTTTGTTTGTGTTTATCTTGTGTAATCAGGGTTTAAAAGTGATCATGTTTCTCCCTTATTTTTATTTTTTTAGTTGAATTATTACTGTAAAATTTCATGTTGTAACAAGGTTTGGTCTCAAAGTATGCTACAGGCCTATTTTTTTTCTAAATCTTGTTTGCATTTGTGTTTTTTTATTACGGTATGTATTAAAACAAAAATAATGAAAATTAAAAAATGTTTAAACTTTAAAATTACAAATTATTTATATTAATGAAATTATAAAGGTACAGTAGCATACCCTCAGACTAGGAATGGGTCTGGCCTGAAGGGCCTAAACCTGCCTATTATGTTCCTATTACTTCCTAAACCTGCCTTGGTAATTCAATCAATTCCATGAAAACTAGGTTCACAAATTAAATTTAAGAAAGTTACATCTACGTAACGGACTGCGTCTCACTTTCTTATAGTTTTACCTACTCCTCTCAGACACACTCCAAGATTGAGGCTACTGTAAGTTTACCTCTAAAGTTGGTATTTCAAATAAACATTATCATTAAAGAAACTTATCCTACTCCAGCAATATAACCTATATACCAGGTGTCCCATAAAAAGGAAGCAACTTTTGGATTGATATGCAAGACTTGTGGAAACTCTTATAAGTCTCATAAAATATATGTTTCATAGACGTGTAAAAAAGAATCTTCCAAAATTTAAATTTAGAAAAAACAAATTGGCAAAATTACAAATAATCATGGTTATTTCTTTGTTTGAACAACCATTTTCTCAGTTTTTAGTTGATTATACTGATATGCATCAATGTTTACTAATTACATAGTTGCTTAGCTTAATCAGTTTTTTTTCCAGATAGATAAAACACCTATATCAGCAATTTAAGATCCAGATCTTCCAAACTGTTGGATAGTTCATGGTAACAACCTTCCCAACCGTTGGATAGTTTGATAAAATACCTTGTGGGCCTGTCCTACCCACCCCAGCTCACATGACTTTTTTGACATAGCTCATTTGACCTCTTCAAAAACATTTTTTTTTTTTTAATGTTAACAAATTCGTAATATTTTCCCTTAACCCTTTCCACTCGAATTACTGGGGACCTAGTGTTGCTATCAGGTCAGATTAATTTTGAGCGAATATTGCACTGTAACATGTTTACTCCAAAAAAAAGTATTTCTGTCAGTTCTAAAGGCTGATTTTTTTTGTAGTTCCTTCTATGACTACAGTATAGATTGGTATGAAAAAAACATGTATTTTTATTTTCAAGTATATGTTTTTAATTTTTATTTATTGAAAAAAATATAAATTTGTAACAAAAAACCGGAATAAACAAGAATTTTGGAAAAATTTTTAATGGGAAGACCTATATTTGTTGCTTGTGGTTTGTTGGCTATCTATATATATAAAAGCGAAATACCACTCACTCACTCACTGACTGACTCACTCATCACGATTTCTCAAAAACTAACGAACGGATTGAAATGAAATTTGGTATGTAGCTTCCTCTAGGCGCTCGCTAAGAAAGGGTTAAAAAAAATTCGAAATTTTAGGGGGTTTGGGGGGATCAAAGTTATTAAATCACGATTTCTTCAAAACTACAGAACGGATTGGAATGAAATTTGGTATGTAGCTTCCTCTAGGGCCATAGGTGCTTACTAAGAAAGGGTTTGAGAAAATTCGAAATTTTAGAGGGGGTATGGGGGGATCAAAATTACTAAAATCATAATTTCAGATCTTTTATTATTATGACAATAGTGCTTTTATTATTTAAGATCTATACATATAAAAGCCAAATACCACTCACTGACTGAACACTTAAAAAGAATACAATTACGTTAAAAAGACTGAAAATACCAACCACCACGGGCAACGCCGTACGGGTCAGCTAGTATCATTATAAACAAAATTAAGTGGTTTACACAAATGTTTTAGACACAATAATAAATTATTAAAAAAAATATAATTGAAAAACAAGTTTTTTGTAAAAAAAGAGTTTTTTATGAAAACAATTAGTTTTGACACCAACTTGTACAAAATTGTCTCAACTATTTATTATATTACTTAACAACAGTATTATGTAGATCAAAACTAGTAAGAAAAGCTTTTTTCAAAACTGATGGGTAATATTTTAATCACTCAGGTTTGAAACAAAAGTTCTGTCGCCATTAATGTCATTTTGTAACAAACTGCCGTCGTCTTCGTTCATTTTATTTCACAACAATCATTATTATTATAAAAAGAACAATATTCAAAAATAAACTGTGAAATTACACACGATAACCTAGTACAACAAAACTAAATAATGCGTAAGCTCACTAAAACGCTTCGTAGTAAGTAGGAACCAAACAACGGCGAGAACAGACAGCTGT
The DNA here is from genome assembly GCA_018207615.1 of Philaenus spumarius. Classification (NCBI taxonomy): domain Eukaryota; kingdom Metazoa; phylum Arthropoda; class Insecta; order Hemiptera; family Aphrophoridae; genus Philaenus; species Philaenus spumarius. The sequence continues at coordinate 80,992 of JAGFPH010000848.1, forward strand.
TTACAGACCGGCCAAAGACGGCAAACATTACATTTTCTAAGATGTATTTACCACTGAAACTGAACTCAAATGGTCCTAAAAAAATTCCACAGATAGCAGCACATCTCAAACTTCAACAATAGCGGTCATCAAAGTAACTACGTCTGTTCAAATGCAATTAAAGAACGTTATCATAGCGAGTTTGGGGCTCGCCCAACATAGGAGTTTGTGCGGATTAGTAGGGTACGGGGCTGCCCCGACACTCGGAGTGGAAAGGGTTAACATCATTCTTGTATTTTGTAGGTTACGTAAAATCAAACCCAATCAAAATGTAGAAATTCATAGCAACTTTTCTCAAAAACGGCTCGAACGATTTTGATTAAAATTTTACAGTTTATAGTACTTTAGGTCCCTAATAAACTATAAAATTTTAATCAAAATCGATAGAGTTGTGTTTGAGAAAAGTTGATTTTTCCGTTATTTTAAGGGTTTTTATGGGAAAATTACCCTTAAAAATTGAAAATTCACAAAAATGAAAAAAACGCCTGGAGATACCATGGATTAGTACCTCCATACTAAATTTCATCAAAATCGTACGACTGGTTTAGGCTCTAGGTCTGATAACATCCACACAGACACACACACAGACATCACTCCGAAAACCACTTTTTTAGGTTCAGGGGGACCCAAAACGGATATTTCCACCAAAAACTCAAACTCGAAAATTTTGACGAATAGCCTACAATACTTTTTCCATATACTATGGTATAGGGGGAGAAAGTAAAAGATAGACTTATAAAATGGTTTGAAATGAGGCAATGTCAGCGCAAGAAATTGCACTGTTTAGATAGGGATATAGTGAGAGGCGCTTGCATTTCCGGTTGCTTTCTCGTTTACTGGAGCAGACCCTTAAGTTGCCAAAACTAACTAGTATGTTATCCTGAATTACTCTTCAACACTTTTAAAAGAAATAATAACCGTACAATAATTTATATAAACTATACTTCTTTTCAATGAGTGATAAGCTTATTCCTTTTTAATAAACTATCCTCCCCAATTCCTGCAAAATACTGTCCTGATTTGGGATAGAAAATAATTAGTAGTAACGTTAGCTGCACCAAACCAGTTATAGCTTGATTATTGTAGCTCGTGCATCACTGAAGATGGTGACTTTGTCATTGAAACGCATTTGAATTAATAAACGTATTAATTGTGAGATTCTGTGTTCAAGTTTTATTCTATCAATATATCTTCTCACAAGTCATGCTAAATATTTACTTATAAACATAAGTGAGGAAATAAAACAAACAAGGTATTTAAATACGGTATTCAACTATTCATTCAAAATATAATTAACTTTGTTTCTTAATATAAACGTTTAAATTGTTATTTATTGTATAACTAGGGGCTCTGCCCCTGGACGCTCCGCGTCCCAACCCCGGCTCGGCCTCAGATGGCTGCTTCGCTTCGCTCGCAGGTGGAAAATTCGATAAAGAATCTCGTTAATCTTTTGCTCGTTTGTACATAGGTGACCGAGCATAAATTAGCTGTTTTATTTGGCAGCTGACTCGAACTCATTAAACATTATCTCCATAAGATTAACTTGGGAAATTTGAAGGATTGTATACCGGAGCTCCTTCTCGGGTGAATAGCGGCTGAACGGATGATAATATATAAGACTCGACATATCTGTGAATGATTATGTTCAGTTTTTGATCCAAATTAGCTGTTTTATATATAATAGGTTTGTAACAACCAATGTTTGAATTTAATTAAAATATAGTTAGCATTTTTCGTTGATTTTTGTTTGTGTTTGTTTTTAGTTTGTCAATGTAACCTCAAAAAGGTAATACTACATTTGATACTGATTTAATCCAAATCAGTTGTTGATCAAAATCAGCTGTTTTAAGCTTTTCAAACGAACAGCTGTTTTTGTGTCCCTGATAAAATCAATAGAAATCTTTCTTCCATAAGATTAACATTGAAACTTTGAGGGCCACTGGGGCGTAGCCCTAATGTCCTAGGACTTCGGTAAATGGCCTAAAACCTTCCCAGGGTTAACCTGTGTTACTATGCAAAATTTCAAAGCAATCGGATGGACGGTATACGAACGCAAAGTGGACAAAGAACCAAAAAAAACCCCCCATAAGGAATACACAGCAGAAATTTGCATTTGATTATAACGTTTGTAAGGCGAAAGATACATGATTTGTAATGCTTGATGGCAAATCTGGGCATGCATACCTTTAATTTAAGACCTCAATTATGAAAATCGGTCGGGTAGAAGAGCCGAACGGACTCGGAAAAGAAAAACAGAATTTTTTTAATATATAAGATATTAGGCTTTTATAGTTCTTTAAATATTAAATTTTACAGGAAAGTAAAATGTTTTAATAGGATATTATATTTTGACTGCATTCAACTTAAGTTACAATGTTTTTTTTATCTATGGAGGTGTAGGTCCAACTTGTACACATCTTTCCTTAAGAGAATTGAACAATAACATCATGACCCAGATTATCTGTTTTGCTGTGACAAACAATTTTCCAAGAAAGAAATCATTTGACTTTGAATGAGTCATGTAGGCTAAATGTTATTAATCTCAGTTAAGATTGTAAACACATCTTAATAGAAGTTTTAAATTAAGGAAGCGAATTTGCATTTATTAATTATTTACAAGTTATGTCTATTTTTTAAACATGACTTTTGTCCTTGAAATGAGTCGTTGCAATAATGGCAGTCTAATGACTTGTACTCACATTGACAACTTCTTTCATTTAACTGTCAACACAGAACAATTGGTTATTACCTGATGTTTAATGTTTCAAAACATTTCACCATTAAGGTTATCATACCATGTATAGATTGCTAAATCAAAGCATGTTTCCTCCTTTAAAACTTTGTATTGAAATAAGTTTTGTCTACACCTTGCTTGAATATAGGCCTGTGCCTTTAACCATTTTAAAAACACTGCTTTATTCTTCTGATGTAGTTTACTTTAATATTATGTTTGCCTCCTTTTTAAACATTAATAGGTTAAAAAAAAGTATATCAAAATGTTTTGCAAGATCTATCAGATATCTAGTATTAACATAACAAAGCCCTAGTAGGTTTCTAATTAATTATTTCAATAGTGTTTATACATATTGTTTTAATTAAAATAAGAGGTTCCATCAGTTAGTTATATAGGTACTTTAAAATATGGTCAGATTAAAAACAGTTGGAAAGGAGTGTATGAAATTTAGAATTTTTCTTATATTCTTAAACAACTAAAAAGTAAATATTTTATAAAAAAAGGCTATAAGGATTTTTTTTCAAAAATTGGTACCTATGCAAGGTTGTTTTTACTCATGGAGTCTGTTTGGACTTGGTGAAAATTTCCGGAAAATTGTTTTTCTTCTAGTTTTCCGGAAATTGTATGTTTTTCAAAATTTTCTCGAAAACGGCTCTGAAGATTTCTTCTAGTCTACAAATGTTTTTTACCCAAGAATTCCGTTGGGCTTAGTGAAACTTCCCAGAACTTTTGTTCTCTACTAGTTTTCCGGAAATTGTATATTTGCAAATATTTTCTCAAAAACGGTATTTCCTTGAGATTTGATTTACGAGCCCATTTTTCGTACCCAAGAGTCCATTGGACTTTTTCACAAGATTTAAAAAAAAATTATTATTGCACTGAATGAAACAAAAAGTGACTTAAACGCAAGCATAGCTATGTCACCTAGTACATATTATGTGTGTGTTTGTACAGTGTAGGAACCGAGCAAATTTTCACGTATACACACCCCATTCCGAGCAAGCGTCGTAAAACGAGCAAGGCTCGCAACGCAACCCCCTACTTTTTCGTGTCTATCGGCTTCCCCAATGCATAAGGAGCAAGAATATTCATTTATTTTAAATTTGCTCGTTTCGCAGGTTTTTCACATACACATTCTTACACGGTTGTTTAGGATTTCTATTTCCAGGCTGCGCTGGCGTCGAGACTAACACGGCTTACTCTTAACTTACGTTAGACAAGTCAATTTACATAGCTCATGAGCAGATTGCTCGCTATATGCAGTGAGGCAGCACTTGAATAAACACAGTGTCGCGTCGGCCTTGGATTAGACATCCGGCTTCTTAGAATGTTTTTTTATCCTTTTAAATTTTGACAAGTTGACTCGGTAGTATCGTATCCTACCTTTGACAGAAGATGTAATATTTAGTCTACTCTCTTACTAACTTCGTTTGAAACGTTTCTATGAGATACTAAGATTGGTTTGGCGATTGTTAAGAAAAGTCTCACTCTTGTTTAATATATTTTGTTTCTATATCGAAAATGTAGTTATTGTGTTTTTTTAAAGATTGGCAAATTGTACGTTTTCTAAACGTTGGGAAATTCTTTATGTGTAGTAAATTGTACAAAACACATGAAGTATTTTTTTGAGAATTTGTTACCTATTTTTGTATTTATGTTATCATATATATCATAAACAAATTAATAATTATTACTTATACAAAATTACTTACCGTAATTAAACTTTTATTTGATATTAATAAGTGATTCCATTAAACGGGTTTTATTATTTTGACAAATAAAAAAATATTTGTGTCAGTACATTTGTCAGTAATGTAATTTATAACATGGCTTAACGATTTTATAAAATTTCAAGTATATACGGCATAAGAGATACAACCACAAACGGTATTTAAAGATTAAGGTAAAAAAACGTTTGTAAATATACAAAATATACACCAGTTTCCTGATTCTCCCACAAAAGAAGAGATATTTTAGCAGGTGTGGTTTCTTATTACCATTAATATTCATAGGAAGAAATGATAATGCCGTCTGATTTTCTGGTTCAAATGTGTATGATTTAGCAAATATTTTAGTTGAAATGTGAGTCAACAAGGTGTAAATACAGTACATAAATTCTTACAACGTCGTCAATTCATTTAGGCCTGCATTACACGTATAAAATGAATGCAGAATTATTGAGTCTCGCATTTAATTGTAAAATACTTGATGATTTAGCAATTGTACGTAAATATCGTACGGTAGCTTAGTATAAACCAAATTGAAATTAAAACAATGTAAATAAAACATCAAATTTAAAAAAATACATGGGGTTTGAAAAAAAAGTATATGTTCACTGTCCACAGTTATATGGTCTACATAAAAATTACGTTAAATTTGTAAGTTTTATGTAGAATATTTCTGTTTTTAAACAATATTCAAGACATGACAATGTACTCTATATAAATGAAAACGAATGTTTGTATCTTTGTTTCTTTTTTCTTTGTCCTCTATAGTCTCAAAAACTATTCAACCTATTTCACTAATAATTGCACAGTTTATCCATAGGTCTATCGTTATCAGGAGTGTTTAGACGTTACAATTATTACAGTCTAAGAAATTGAAATGGGGTTGCTACCCTACTAATATAAATTAAACTGACATAATACAAGCTAAAAGGCTAAAATTATATAATATTATTTTTATGTGATATAAAAACCACGTAAAATTTGATTACTTAAGTCAAAGGGATGAAATTGAATAACTACAGTCAAAATTCAATAATAATAGATACATTTACTTTTTCTATATTCTCAAAAATTACTCAAACTAATTTCACTAACAATTTCTGAATTTGCAAATATTAGTACCAATATTGTTTAGAGAATATGGATCACTACAATCAAAGAGATTAAAATTTGGTAGGTACACCTATAAATACAATAAAAATAAATTGCGCTAACTTCCTACAAACTATAAATCTAAATTTGTGTAGTATTAATTCCTAAGTGACATAAAAACAATTTGCAATTCAATTACTTAGGTCAATGTAATGAAATGGAATAACTTTCCTTAAAATTAAATCAAGCAAAGCGAAGCATTGCAGGGTCCGCTAACTTCGGGTCCACTTATTAAATACTTTTAATAAAATTTAGTGGTTATTTCGTGTATTTTGTACACAACCATACAAAATACAAGATAAACCTGCTTTGGCATTTCTGTTCATTCAATTATCACATTGGTAACGCCGTTTATTATGACTTTATTTCATTAGTATGATTAAAGTCTTGTCGACATCTAGACATTTTTAAGGCTGGGGTTACAGTTACAGACCATAAAGCACTACAAACAGTGGACTTTTAGCGTTACCGGTTACTTTTAAAACCTGTTGTACTAGTGTCACTCAAATTAGTTACAGTGGATAGCAAGTTTCAAGTCAATACCTTTACTGTCTTAGAATTTTAAATACTGTATTTAGAATAAAACTGAGCTAGAATTTTTGGTAAAATGTATCCAAACAAAAATGTTTCCCATCAGTACATCTAACAGAAAGTTAATAAATAAAAATTAGTTGTATATTTTGCTGAAAAAAAGAAGTAGAAATGGAGTTTATGATGTACTTTTTTATATTGAAGTTTTTGGTCACTATGCCTTAAGTGAGTCAAAGTCTCAGCATTCGTTGAAGGCCGCTACATTTAGCCGGAAAAACATTTGGGCGACATTGTTGACACGTTTCTTATTTGAGGGTTATTTGATCAGTGGCACCTATCTGAACTTGACTGCATAAACCATATAACAGATTACTAAATAGATTAAGAATTTAATCTAACCAGGAAATAGTTACTAAATGAACAACGATTTCCCTAAGGCCGAAAGGGTTCTATTGGGTAGCATGCAAGAACTATGCATGATTACTCAATCATGTGGTAAATTAAAACCTTTAACGTAAAAACCCTGTGAGTTTATTTAATGGGATCCTATAAATAAAATAATAATGAAGTGCATTTGTATTTCTGGAGAAAATAATGGTGTTACTGAACAGGCGTTATTGTTGTAAGGAAAGAAATGGTGAACATATAAATCCTCTTCCGTGATATTTATAAAGAAAATGTAAAACTTCCTCAAATATTGTGCTACATCTAGCATATTTATTTTTATTTCACAAATAGACATAGTCCGTATTGCTAATAACTAATAAAACATTATTTTTTTATAATTAACTCTTTGACAAAACAAGTTGTTTTCACAATAGTGAAAAACTTGAGAAAACTATTTTTGACAGTAGCAAAAATTGGTAAGTATAAATTAAAGATCATAGATCATACAATATTTCGAGACCGGTAATCAAATTGTATTTATTTTTTCGTGAAATATTTTGATTGCACTGTAAAGTCAAATTAAAAATAAAATATAAACGACAAGAAAATCACAAAAGAAAAATCCTCTAATCTTTACAAGACTACAATTATTCCAGTATTAGTTCTACAGAATTATTCAAATTAAAAAATAAATAAATGTTTTTTAAAAATATGTATTGAAATTTTTTGTGCATATGCTACGGGAAAACATAATTTACGCTCATGGATTTAAACAACAGTTTCCAAATATTTAATTCCGGTTAAGAGCATATAACAATTATTTAAAACCTTTTAAAACAAAAATATTTCAGTACAAAAAGTAAAAGGATTTATGTTTCAGGTTTGTTTAACATCTTGTCTTAAAACAAGCGTTAGTATACGGTATTCAAAATGTTACTGATTGTCGAACGTGTACCATTATGTTAGCGTAAAATAAGCTGATAGTCGTCAGTTAAAAAACACAAGCAAATAATGTTTTTATTACTTGCGGTTCGATAAGCGAAAAGTGAACTTATGTGTGGCCGTTCGGCATCTTTGACAGTCTGAAGACAGGATGGAAGAAGGATGTCTGTTTATATCTCGTCCGGTTGGTTATAGATGTTTTTTTCGGAATATACCTATCAGTTATTTTATATCAATAATAATAAGAAAATTTATTAATGAATATATTTGAAATTTTTATGTGTTATTAATATAGTTATATAGAATAATATATATGTAGAAAGTTTGAATCAAATCGGTTAATAATTATAGGTTTTCGAGTAAAATTTATAAAAAAGGATCGAAAATTGGGTACATTATTATAGAAAAACGTTTATATCTTAAAAACTAATTATTGGAAGTTATTTTTAAAAACAAATATATATTCTTCATGAAATTTACTATAAATTATCAAGTTTTTATTAATATGTATTAGTAATAATTGTACGAATACCATTCGATATAATGTAAATGCTGATTAAATAAATATTTATTTATAACATTTCTTTTTCGAAAACTTATAATTATTAACCGATTTGGTTCAAACTTTCCACATATGTTCTAATTAACTATATAAAACAGATATTAAAATTTTATAAATATAATAATTACGTAAGTTATTAACGTTTATAGTAAAAGTTCAAATAATCGATTGTGTCGTCTCGTAATGTCGAAATATAAATTTAGAATAAACTATTTAACGAATTTGAATCAAATTTAACACAAATACTAATAGAGTATATATACACATTCTGTGAGAAAATCTTAAAGATACGATAAAATTTAATGACTTTATTATAAAAAAACTAAATTAAATAACACAGAAGATTCAATGTCGAAGCTAAACCAATAACTGTTACTACATTATTTGGTAAATTTCTTTATAAAATACCTTAGGCTACCTATTTTTTTATGTTTGCTTTTCTATTTTTTTATAAATAAAATTCAAATGAAGTGATTAGCAAAATATTTATATTTAACAGTTGCAATTCAATTTAAAGGAACAAATACAACCATGAATTTTTAGTTAATGAATTAGCTGCAGGGAGATAATGAAAAGATACTTTTTTTATCAAATTTCCATATGAAGAAATTTTTGTATGAAGAAATAATTTGACCATGCAGCTGAACAGTGACTTTAGTAGAGAGAATTAAAGAAATTATTTTAATTTCTTGCTAAACTAAGGCTCAACAAGCGTAAACTAACGATAAACGAACGATTTAATTAATTTTTAGGGTAAATATGCTTTATGGGCGCTACTGGTGTGAACCTAGCAGCGCCCACATTTTTTGGCTATGTATGGTTTACAGAGCCTAAACAAACGATGAAAATGGCTAACGTAAACAAACGATTCCACTTATTTTTGGAAAGATTTTTGAATTGGGCGCTGCTGGTGTGAACCTAGCAGCAACCATTTTTTAATAACTCTTGAACTAAGGCTAAACAAACTATGAACATAGCTAAACAAACGTAAACAAACGATAAACAAACGAAACTAATAATTTATTTTTTAATTTTGGAATTGGGCCCTGCTCGCTTCACATACCTCTAGGGGTGCTTTGACACGGCCTTGGGGTTGGGTTTGGTTTGTTCACATTGCGCTTTTAGCTCATCCTCTTAAGCCTAGTACACACTTACAAACATGTTTGCGGAAACATTGTTTACAAACTGTTTTCCTATTTCTCATTTGTTTCTCCCATGTTTGCCGAAAGTTTTCAAAATGTTTTCGAACAGTTTGCAAACAAATGACAAACATTTAACTTGTTTCAGCAAACAAAAAACATTGTTTTCTGTTCCCAAACCAAATAGAAAACACGCAAACATGTAGACCAGGCAAAGTAGGCTACTAAAAAAAAATTCATAAATTTTTGCCTACAGTTCCGGATTTGGTTGCAGTTTTCTGCAACGTGTTCAGAAAACAGGAAAAAAGTGTAGATATGACCAGTTTTGGGAGAAAGCGGAAATGCATCACAAGTGAATAAAGTGTAGGCAATCTCTAAAAGTGCATAATTTTTTTGACACCTCTAAAAATGGATGAAAAGCCGTGAAAATCGGTAATTGGGGGTTTCTGGGGCGCTAATCTCATTTCCGGCCATACGAATGCTCAATATTTATACGTAGGCATAAATATTGAGTCGTAGACCTATTAAAACTAACCTAATCGGCTCTAACCTGCACAGCGTTAAGCCCCGTGGCAATGTGTAGTGTGTACCTCATTCAAATTTAAAAATTGGCTATTTCTGTACATATGAAATCTGAATGTTTCTTATTTTAAAATCTATTCTTAGGCATTATCGAACATTAAAAATTCCAATGTCTTAGCTATTCAATGGATCTGCCGCTCATAAGTATTATGTACGTATTAAAATAATTTACAATTGCAAAAACCATATAAGGAGCATTATAAATGTTTACCTTCTAGCCCTACAAAACAAATAAATGTCTTCTGTATTCAAATGTAATTACTCTTTATAAACTAGATTTGTATTGTCACTCTTAGAATGAACCTTTTAAAAAATATTTTCAACTATGAAAATAAAATGCAAATACAAATATAAACTGGAACAACTGGCAAACCCAATTAAAAAAGATTACTTCCTATTTTAAAAGCTGGCATTTCACAATGTAAATGACCGTAACTTATATATAAACTTGTAGGGAAAATTAGATTAGGCTACATCCATTTTAGAGTTTACTACTGGGACAGATGAGCAAAAAATCGAACTGAAAGACTTGATGAAGGTCGGGGTTGAGCATGTATGAATTGATTTCCGGTCTGACATACTGATAAGACAACAGCAGAATGGCGCGGAAAAACTTTCTTCCTATACGTTTACAGAACTTGTAACTGTGTATGTAACATAGCAACAGCGATTGCTCGCAGTACATGTACAGTGTTAGTTATAAATTTGCATATAATTGGAAAAATAATGCAACAATTATGTTTAGTATAATTTATTTATCATAAGTGATAATTTATTAGTAAATAAAATTAAGGAACATAGAAAAGTTAATAGTGCATGTACACTACGCATTTGCTCGGATCCTACGCTGTACAAGTATTGGTGTGTGTGTGTGTGTGTATATATGTATGTTACCTACTGTTTAATTTACTTTTTTAATGTGATTTTTTTATTTGTAAACTTTACTTTTATTATATTAAACTACTTAAATTTATTCACTGAAAAAAAATTATTAAAATATAAGCCTAACACTTGAAATTACTGTATCTGATCGTAGATCGGTTTCTCCGTACTAAATTTTAAATAGAAAAGCCTTTTATTTCAAATAATAACCCTTTCTACTTTGAAATAATGCTGTACATTCCTTTATGTTTATAAATTTGAATTAAGTCTACAGTCACAAACATATTACAAAATTTATCGAACTGCTTTCAATAACATATGCTTTTTGTTGAACTAACTACAATTTCAAATCACTATTCCTTTTTCAAAGTTTCTGAGAGAAACTTACTGTAGGGAATTCGATAAAAAAAATACATGCAAGTAATCCATTAACAATATTTGTGTTTCAATTAACTATTTAAGTGTTGTAGAAACAAATAATTAAATAGAGATACTGATCAAGCTTATCACATTCCCACCCACATGTATTAATTTTATCAACATCTCATTTTTAGAGTAGAAAGTGGATTAATGTAAATTTTAGTTAGAAAATTATATAAACAAATCAAATAACAATTAACTTTGATTTGAAGCAAAGCCTCCACTTTACAATATTTCTATCTAAATTTGTGTAATAGGCAACCCCTGCATATATTTTTTAAGCAAAGCTCAAGTTCAAATGCTCACTGACTGCTGGTAAATGGTATAAAACATCAGTTATTGAAGATTCCTTTTAGGCCGATCCTCCATTGGAAGCGATACCTAGCGGCCAAGTGAATACGCGTAGTCGTCCGTATATAAGCGACTAATCCCATTGGGTTAGAGTGCATTAGGGGGCCTCCACTTCAGGCGATTCGAGAGATGAACTTTGCGCGATGACAAGAGACCGATCCAATCCGGATGGGATCTGTCGCATGTTTACACGCGACTTAGCTCCCCTCTCATTGTTATAAAGCATCGGCTGCCACAACCTCTTCTTACCTCAGTGATTTACAACTGATTGTTTTTCTATTAATATAGATGTAGAACTATTAATTTGTGCTGTAAAAGAGAAAAGTCCTTTGTGGAATATGAAGGACCCCCGATATCATCATCGCGACGTTCAACGGAAACTTTGGGCCTTTTAAAATCGACACATATTTAAAAACGTGTTTTCCATTAAATATAATTCGTCAAACATATCTGTCATATGAAACTGCACTGACAGATTACGCGTGTTTAGTTGCCTTCAATAAAGGACCCCAGTCTCCTCTTCGAAGTCGCCTAATCGCTCGGGTTCGCTCGGTTTCAGTGGAGGACCAGGCTTATATTTTTCAATTAACAATCACTTATTTAAATATCTATTTGCGAAGACAATTTTCTAGGCTTGTCAAATTCTTTGCAGTAGAACAATTTGATATCTGGTATCACAGTAGGCCTAATGTGCATACTTAATATATGAGGTGTGATCAAAAAATACAGTGAATAATTTTATTACAAACAAATTAATAAGCTTACATAGAAAGTACTGTCCTTGGATAGCGATGCACTTGTCCCCATGTTTAATCCATGACTGGAAACATTCTGGAAGACTTCAAAGAGCTTTCAGCTGCTGAGTCATGGCCATCTCAATGTCGTGAGCGGTGTCAAAACGTTATCCTTTTTGCACATTTTTTTTATTTTTTGGAAGAGCCAGAAGTTGCATGGTGCTAAATCTGGTAAGGCAGATGTGGAAAGACAGGAATGTTCTTTCCGGCCGTAAACTCCAATCGAAATCAACATGTGTCACGGCGTATTGTCATGATATAAAGAATTCCAGTCTCGTCCTTCGTACATTGCTTTGCAAAATTCGGAGTTTACAGTTGTTCCCCTTGGAAACTCTTCTCTTACTATGCCCTCTGTATCGAAAAAAAACAGTGAGCTTGACCTTGATGTTCGACTTTGCTCCGACATACTTTTTTTAGGGCGAGGAGAGTGGCTAGTTTTCCATTGAAAACTCTGAATTTTCCTCTCAGGGTCATAACCATAGACCCAACTTTCATCTCCAGTTACAATTTTGGCCATGGAGTCCGGATCTGCATAAAGACGATCCTTCAGTTCCGTGCAAACTGAGACACGATTTTTCTTCTGTTCATCGGTCAAAAGTCTGAAAACAAATTTTGCACTCACTCACCTCATTTGTAAATTATCGGTTAAACGCTTTGCTTTTTACGGTTAAAACTTGTTACTGCCTGTCTCAACAGATCAGGCTATCGATATATTAGACTAGAACTGCCCGATCCGGCTTTGCACGGATAGACAAATCAAAGTTTTTTTTTTAATGTATATTTTAACAAAAAAAATATATCAATAAATATATTACACTATGTATTTCTTATGGGGATTTTTAGTAACTTTGACCCCCTAAAATTACAAATGTTTTGAAAACCTTTCTTAGCGAGCACCTAGTGCCCTAGAGGAAGCTACTTACCAAATTTCATTCCAATCCGTTCGGTGGAATTTTTAGTAACTTTTGACCCCCCCCCCAAACCCCCCTAAAATTTCAAATGTTTTTAAAACCTTTCTTAGCGAGCACCTAGTGCCCTAGAGGAAGCTACTTACCAAATTTCATTCCAATCCGTTCGGTGGAATTTTTAGTAACTTTTGACCCCCCCCCCC
>JAGFPH010000848.1:94444-115609 GCA_018207615.1 Philaenus spumarius
CCCCTAAAATTTCAAATGTTTTTAAAACCTTTCTTAGCGAGCACCTAGTGCCCTAGAGGAAGCTACTTACCAAATTTCATTCCAATCCGTTCGGTGGAATTTTTAGTAACTTTTGACCCCCCCCCCAAACCCCCCTAAAATTTCAAATGTTTTTAAAACCTTTCTTAGCGAGCACCTAGGGCTCTAGAAGAAGCTACATACCAAATTTCATTCCAATCTGTTGAGTAGTTTTTAGAAATCGTGATGAGTCAGAGAGTGGTATTTGGCTTTTATATATAATATATAGATTAAATGAATCTTCAGCGATTGCTGCTAGAAAATTTATTCACTGTATTTTTGTATCACACCTCGTAAGAAAAGAAGAACCAATTTGAATAAATAACGTATTACCTTCATGAACTTCCTGAAAGCCTGTTTGATTAAATTTTTTAACAGTTATCTTTGTATTTACAGAAAGCGTGAAATCATTACTCGGTAAAAAAGTGAAGATACTTCTAAAGAATGTGGTGCGGCTCGAGACTAAGGGAGATAAGACTGAGAACAGAGTGCTGGTAAGTTTAAATCAGAATAACATTCATCATTTCAATATTAATAAGGCTTCTTTGTAGTATTAACTAACTATGAAAGGTCTTAGAATTTATTTATTTAGAAGATGTAGACTTTTTAATGTAGGGTTTTTAACTTCATGGTTTCCAATGTTAGGGATTGGAGTCGTGAATTTACCTTGTTTTAATAGTGTTTGTAAAAAAACTGTTTGAAAACAAAAATAAACATTTAGTGCAACAACTCTGATTACTGAATTAAATGAAGAGAACAGAAAGGTATGTTAAAGAATACAAAGTAAAGTAGGCTACTGTTCTTAAACATTTCACTGCTGAATTATGACACATCAGCAGCAAGAGAACGCAGTATTTAAGATTAGTTAATCAGAAAATGGAAATGAAACTTATGTGTTGCTAAATATATTAATTAAATTACAAGTGAAAAAACATGAACCAAGACCGGGATTTGAACCCAGGACCTTTGCCTTTCCGGGGCAACACTCTACCACTGAGCTATCCTGATCCTCCAGATATTGGTCGATGTTATCTCACTTGTACGGTTTTACTGCATTTATGAATTAATGGACTGAATACTTCGCATGCGACATTGAAAACAATCTCAAATCTTTTTGCAGCCTACAGTGGTGTTTTTTAAATTACAAGTGAAAAAACATGAATATATTTGAACCCGGAAAGGCAAAGGTCCTGGGTTCAAATCCCGGTCTTGGTTCATGTTTTTTTACTTGTAATTTAATTAATTTAACCCTTGCTGAGGAAGTGTGTAAGCAGGTAATTTATTACAAATTAAAAATAATGCTAAATATATGTTCCTTTTTATTTATTGAACTTTATCAAATTTAAAAAATTGCTTTAAATAGTACTATTCTAAAATTTGTTCATGTGACCAACATTCATTCAAACTTAATTTTGTACTTCTGGAAATTAGCTAGTTACTGCTAAAAACAAATCAATTTGATTTGCACTGGTGTCAATACATTTTCGAAGCCTAGATGAAACAAAGCAATTTTAGGCCTACTTTGCCCATTGAAACATTTGTTTTCTTCCACACACGCCCCACAACCATGGTCGGAGTTATCGACAAACGTCTGGAATTTTCCTATTATTACAGAATTTCTGAATTTAAAGAACTGGTTCATCATTACTTCTAATCTCACTTATTAAATCACTATCATCGTCTTCACTTTCCAAAGTACTTATTAACCCATTCAACACTGTAATATCGCTTTCAGTTAGTCCAACGCTTTAGTTTACACAATGTGTTTCCAATAACTCGATGTCTCTCGTAAGTTGCCAGAACCCAGTACTTCCGATCTTTCAGGATGTGTTGGAGTGTTACATTGGGTTAAAATTTTCTTCTAAGTGTGTCTCTCGAAATGTCCGGATAGGTGCAGCAGAGCAATATAAGCTCGATGGTCTCTTCCTCCTTCTCACAAGCAATACATATGTCATTTTATTTTATGTAAATACTTATTAAAGGTATGAGTAGAGAAGATCGGTTGTGTATTTCCTTGATAGAATTTTTTTCTGAATTAGTTATATCTCGTTATAATAAAATATATTGTAAATTGTATAACTTTAAGCCTATAAATTTACAGTAAATAATTAATTAATCTAATTATAAGATTTGTGACCTACCGCCTTCAATATTTCTATCCGTCGCTAAACGATGGCCGTTTTGGCTATTCAGCCTTTTTCAAGTTTATCAGGTTTCCCTTCGTCACATACACAAACACTTACTCCCGGGACAGCGTCGTATGTGGTCGCTCACCACGAGTTTAAGCAATACGGCCATGTAAATGTGTTTTATTTATTTATTTATTGTGTAATCGTTGTGTTAGTTATGTGTAAGTGTTTGTGTATGTGACGAAGGGAAACCTGTTAAACTTGAAAATGGCTGAATAGCCGAAACGGCCGTCGTTTAGCGACGAGTAGGAATATTGAAGACGGTAGGTGACAAATCTTATAATTAGTAATGAATATTCGCAATGGCGACTAACAATTGTTAATTAATCTGTTTTGTTTTTGTTTTTTCAGGTATTTTCACCATGTCGCTTATTCCTGCTTACAGCTAAAGTGCCCACCAGGGTAAGTTCTACTTTGTAATAATAAAAAGAAAGTTTGATCTTTAAAACTACTTAAAACAGTTTATCTTGGTATACTTCTGTGTAAACATAAGCTAGAGAAATTTTTTTTAAGAAACCACTATACAGTAGAATTTCAGTTATCCATATTAACCGAGATAAATTTTAAAAATTCTGGTCGCTGTTGCATGAGATAAAATGGTCAGGAAATTTTTCTTGCAACAAATCAGTCGTTTTGTTTGCAACATGACAGGTAGCGCCATCCTGATAGAACCAAATTTTTGCCAGATTCATATTGTTCAATCGAGGCTATACAAAATCTGTTGTCATGTTGTAATAATGTTCACCATTCACTGTTAATGCATTTCCGTCAGCGTCGAAGAAGTACGGCCTAATCACTCCACCAGTCCAAAAACCGCACCAGACAGTGACTCGTTGTGGGTACAACTGTTTCTGAACAGTGACTCTAGGGTTTTCAGTGCCTCAAATGCAACAATTTTTTTTTTGCATATCCATCGAGTTGAAAGTGCTCCTCTTTGCTGAAGATGTTTTTCTTAAAAAAATCGGGGTCCATATTTTGCTTTTCTAAAATCCAATTGACAAATTCTTTGCGCTTCAAATGGTCCACGGTCTTAAGTTGTTGTGTCAGTTGGATCTTGTAGCCGTGCATTTGCAAATCTATTTTGAAAATTCGCTGCATGGTGCTTCTTGGAATGCCCAAATGTTAAAAGCGACGGCGAATTGATCCATCCATCGGCGAGTTAATCCACAGTGACATTTTCTCTCACGACAGCAATATTCTCGATAGACCGGCCATCACGAGTACGTCCTGAGGGTTTAATATCCACAGGAACCTGTTTCTTGGAATTTTTAATCAGTCTCATAACAGTTGACTGATAGATGAATATTGTCGACCAAAAATTCCACAAATTTTTCGAACGGTTTCAGCTTAATATTGCCCGTACTTATAATGCATTTTGATAATCACAATGCGATGCTCATTTGTGTAATACTCTATGTCGCACCTAGAACAGATGACAAACCAGGAAGTGCCAGTGCTGCCAACATAACATACCAACAATGGCGCGCAAATTCATATCTTGCGTTCTTTATGGGACATCGGTAACAAAGAATTTATTAAACTTTTTCATACAAAATTTGTACATGGTATTGAAAGCTTCGGTATTAGTAAAAAAACTAAATTGTTCAGTTACCAACTGAAGTGAGAAATTTTGTATTTTCCAATACTACCAATACTATGGTATGAAACATTGTGAAAGTGACAGTTGTGAAAAAGTTAATTTATTGAACCTGACAGAATATCTCAATGTTGTGAACAATTTCATATAAAATACTAAAAGATGTTTAACCCTAGAACCGTTCACTGTAACGCTTTTCCAAAGTCAAGCCATTTCGGTGCTTGTGCAAGCATATTTTCAAAAATTCGCCAAATATAGTAATTATAAACCAATCCGAAAGTGTTCCATAGCTTTTTTTTAGAGAAAGGTTCAAAGAATTTATATATGCCAGTAAAAAAAATGTTTCATGTAAAATTTACGGAGTTATTAGCTCAAGAAAAAAAATGTTCGAAAACGAAAGAAAAAGTTCAACTTTAGGCCTACATAAAAAGTAGTAAACATTTCTTGTAATTTTTTTCATTAATGTAAAAAAGTTTCGTAATTTAGTTCTAAATAGAACTGTATAGAAATACTTATCAATTTCAAATTTATGTTTTACCAGTTTTTATGTTCCTACTACGAGACTCCCAACAAAACTAGGCTTAGTTTGAATAGTAATTTAGGAATATATCCTTTGGCCAAAAATGAAATATTATTATAAAGGTACATTTACACTGGTACACAAGCATGAGGACTTGTATGAGATACAATTTAAATTGACAAATCATGATACAACTTGGCGAGAAACAAGTACAAGTACTCATCCTTGAGTAGCCTACCAGTGTAAACGTACCTTAAGAAAGTGTAGAGAATAAATCAAAGAATTGAACTGTATATTTGTAAATTATTATTTCATAAAAGTATTTGACTTAGCTTTACTTGAATCACAAAATGAGATAAAACAAATGAAACCTCGTGCGGATAAAGGGAATACAAAATGTCCATTGGAAGAGCGTGGGAAACATGCCTGCTTTGCTATCTCATGCGATGGTTTGAATTCTACGAAAGTCTGTACTTTCCACTGCTGTTTGAATAACATCTAACCATTAAAATCTAGTTTACTTTACACCAAACAAAAGATCGACGTTTTCCCTAAAAAATGGTATAAAGATATCAATAGAAAACCAACCAATTGTAAGCGATATCAAAATATGTACAAAATTTGCTGTTTCATTGGTTGAAAATTGTTCAATTGCAAGGGTTTACAGAAACCTTTATATTTTCGAAACTATAAGAGTGACATCTGATTGAAAGGCAGTTTTAGAAAGTTAAAATCATGACAAATCCAATGGTATCTTTATATTATTGGTCAAAATATTTCTCTCGAGTGCCATTGAGCTTTAGAGAAGTGACAAAGTAGAGTATAATTTCTTTGTGTTTCACACGGCAATGGGTTTACAGAGAACTACAATTTTAAAACTATAATTGCATATGTAAATATATGTTTTAGAAAAAATTTGTAAATACAAAAATTTAAGTTTAAATCATTTCTTTTCCAACGGTTTTTGTTTTATTGCGATTATATGATTTTTAGTGGGTGAAATATTCAATTGGGTGAAGTAGAGTTGTCAATTGGGTAGTGTGAGACCTAGGCCAAGCGTTGAGACTGCTCAATTGAATAGTTGAACATCTGTAGGGTTAATTATAAAAACAAATAATTATCCATGCTTTCTTCCTGAAATGAAGCTCACAGTACAGTAATAATATTATAGATTATTTATAGTTAAATGTACAAATCTTTGTTGTTATGGCTTGATGACAACGCACAAATATATTTCTGTTATAGATTGACTACCACTTCCACTACTTGGAAGTTCAAGCGATTGAAAGCAAGAAGCTAAACCAGGTAGGATTCTTGTACGAGTGCCTGTGTTAGTTTAGTTTCATATTTTATCAAGTTGATTTTATTTGCTATATTCATTACAGTAATTCCCCAGGTTTTCATACGGAGAATTATTAGTCTTATTTAAAATTAATTATGAAAGAAAGACAACATTCATAGTTGACGTTATTTTTGTATAGAGAAATAAAATTAATTATTATTAACACAAAAATTAAAAAACCAAGCACTTCTATCTATATATATAAACCAAGTACCACGCATCACGAAATCTCAAAAACCACCAAACGGATTGGAATGAAATTTCCTATGTAGCTTCCTCTAGGGCCCTAGGTGCTCCCTAGGAAAGTTATTAAAAAAATTTGAAATTTTAGGCGGAGTTTGGGGGGACAAAGTTACTAAAAAAACCATTGAACGGATTGGAATGAAATTTGCTATGTAGCTTCCTCTAGGGCCTTAGGTGCTCCCTAAGAAAGGTATTAAAAAATTCAAAATTTTAAGGGGGTTTGGGAGAGTCAAAGCTACTAAAAAAACCATTGAACGGATTGGAATGAAATTTGTTATGTAGCTTCCTCTAGGACTCTAGGTGCTTGCTTAGAAAGGTTTTTAAAAATTCAAAATTTTAGTGGGGTTTGGTGGGTCAAAGTTATTAAAATACCATTGAACGGATTGGAATGAAATTTGCTATGTAGCTTCCTCTAGGGCTCTAGGTGCTCGCTTAGAAAGGTTTTAAAAAAATTTGAAATTTTAGGGGGGGTTTAGGGAGTCAAAGTTACTAAAAAAACCACTGAACGGATTGGAATGAAATTTGCTACGTAGCTTTCTCTAGGGCTCTAGGTGCTACCTAAGAAAGGTATTAAAAAAATTCAAAATTTTAAGGGGGTTTGGGAGGGTCAAAGTAACTAAAAAAAAACCACCGAACAGATGGGAATGAAATTTGGTATGTAGCTTCCTCTAGGGCTAGGTGCTCGCTTAGAAAGGTTTTCAAAAAATTCAAAATTTTAGGGGGGTCAAAGTTACTAAAAATCCACATAAGAAATACATAGTGTAATATATTTATTGATATATATTTATTTTTTGTTGTTGTTAATATAAACTTAAGTTTGATTTGTCTCTATCAGTGCAAAGCAGGATCGGGCCAGCTAGTTAATTATGAAATTAACTTGGTTTCTGTTTGTTTGCGATAGCAAGTGAAAATGATTGGTGCTTTTTTTCAGAAATTCTTTGAATTAAGGAATCTCACGATTTTTGGTATCCAAGTCACTTTATAAAATGAAATAAATACAGAAAATTACTATAAGTATTTTACCTGGTTATTAGTCCGTCGTGTGACTTCTTTGAGTTGTCCTATGTTTCGAGACCTTAATCTCATTAACAAGTATAAACTATATTAACCCCTCTTCAGGTCGTCATATAAAAACACAAACACATTAATAACAAAAAGTACGCAACACATAATTTATAGTGCAACATGGATTAAGCCGGTTTGTGTACAACATCACATCGTCTATGATGCAATGACCTAAACCGCCTACTTTTTACGATGGTTATCGACCAGTTCTATCTTGATAACATGGGGCTGTATCATATAAGTCGTTGGATTGAAATGACTTCAGCTATTAAATGATCAGCTGTTATTTCAATCCAATGACTTATTTGTCACAGAATCATGCGACTACTGCTTGAACTGTAAGGATCAACTGACTTGCGACCGTCACAGTGTGTTAAATAAATAAGTTTCTACTGTTTTTGTTTCAGCTCTGTCTGACTGTAGGAGATAAAATATTTTCCTTCCTGACAAACGAAGATTCTGGTAGCAGTGAAGTAGACGCGATGATACAGGCGTTGTCCACAGCTATTAGAAATATATTTCCTACAGTACCTCTTACGTAAGTGTAATTTAATTTTAACTCGGCCTTCTAACCTTCATAAATTATGTGAAATTATAAAAGTGTACTAAACAAATATTAAGGCTAGACAGGAGTAATAAAATATTTCTGAGTTGACCACTACTAGCATTGAGTTTGTGTGCATTTAATTCTTCCGCTAGCAAGTATAGGGCTGCTTCATGAAGGTGGAAAATAGAGGGTTACATCTGTAAACATACTGAAATGCACATGCCTGACAATGTATGTGTTATTAAACACAGCTTTCTCTCACACATTCAAAATTAACAGATATATTATTTTTCTAGTATTTCTCCGCGAGCAACAAGTTGATGGTTGATGTGATAACCACTAGAGTGCAGGTTAAACACTTGAGTAAGAACTCAAATTCGGCGCGTACATGCCTCCACAATAAAGTAGATTTTGTCATCATAAATTTATCCAAATGTATTGAAATTATTTTTATTTGAAAGGTAATTAAACTTTGAATGTAGGGAGCTTTTTATATTTTTGATTTGTGCGTTATTGAATAAGAATACAAATTGCAAACTTTGATTTTGAGTTAAGTCAAAGAACAAATTTAGTTAAAACCTAATTTTAAAAAAACTCAAAGATATCCACATTCGGACTATCCTAGCCTTTAAAATTACATATTTGGAATAATTTTCTGATCATTATTACTCTTGTTACATATTTAACATTGCTCTTATGGGAGTTGAAATTCAAGATGGTTGCTGGGTCTGCCAAGCCCTAAGCGTCTAAAGCAACCATTATTTTTAAAACCTTATTTTAACAAAAAGTATGTTATGCAAAAAAATTCAACAGCTATAGTTAAATATAAAAGAAATCAAACTAAATATCCTTATGATACATAGATTTAACAAAAGCAAGAATATAATACTACCCATCAAATTTTTTACAGGTGGCCATTACACAACTAAACATCAAAAAAGGGGGGAAAATAGACATTTAATAAAACAAACCACTTTTTGCAATAACCATATTATAAAAGTGATATCAATAATTATTGGGACGTTTGTTTAACAAAAAATATTCATCAGGGTGTCTAGCAACAGGGAAAATAGAGAAAAAATTTAAAAGTCAGGGAATTTTACTTTTCTGGAAAAATCAGGGAGTTTTGGTTAAGGTCAGGGAAAAATAACATTTCTAAGGAAAATAGTTAAAAATAACTATTTAAAATCATAGATTAATACAATTTTTAATTGAGAAAATAAACATTAAAGATAAGATGAACTTCTAAATTAATCAATAAGAAAACTATGTATTCTGATATGTAAAAACAATTATCGGCAAGTTAAGCGTGTGATTGTGGCAGCTTGTTCCAATGCACTTGCCGTGATATGACTTTGAAACCTTTCTCTAACGTTCTATTTCTAAAAATGTTAGTTTTATTATTAAATGTTTTTGAATTTGGGTATATTCGTATCAATTAATTAAATATTCAATGCAAATCTGTACTGGTAGCTGGATTACAAAAAACAATTACTGTAGTTATTTCTTTTGTTATAATGTAATCCTATATAATTTGAGTAATGCATTGTTTAATTCAATATTTATAGTCATAAATGCGTAATTTGCAACTGCTGGTGATTGGTACATTGACATAGACAGTATTAAATATTGAACTGTTATAATATTACCGTGTTTAATTAAATATTTAATTAATTCCCTAAAAATGTATTTGCTCACCAATATAATTTGATTGATTTACTCAAATTAAATTAGCATGGTTTTGTTTGTGCTTTTTTCTAAAATTGGTCAGGGAAAACTTAGTTAATCAGGGAAATGTCAGGGAAAAGTCAGGGAATTTCAAAAGGTCATATCACCCTGTTAAGGTATTTACACAGGTACAAGTACTGTTTATTCAAGAGAATAATAGATTCTCTAAATAGATAACATAATTAATTTCCTTATAAGCAGTGAATTAAATAAACAACTAAACAAATGACTCAAATAAACAATAATATTAATCGGGTAGTCGGATACACTTAGTAGCGTAGTAAGGTAGTAAGAGTAGACAGACGTCTGTAATTATTGTTTACGCTATGGTGATGTCATCATTCCTTATCTTGGCTTGGCTTGCACCTGCTTCCTGCTTCTATTGAGTCTAACTTCTACACTACCCGGCTTATCCCCCTCTCACACATCTCCTTTAGTTTTTGTGAATACAGTAGTTTGATTCAGTATCAAGTAAACCCTCGCTCTTAAAACGTCGTGTGTGTCGTACTGCATATCGTTTGTTTAGTTTTCAAGCGAGCGAGTTCCGTTGAACAGAAAACACTTACGGACTTCTTCAAAAAAAAGTTTTTTTACTGGAACATGTACTGTAGCCAATGTATGTCTTTTTATCATTTTGTATTTGTATTTTATTTTTATTTGGACATTAGTTTTTCATTTGATAATACAGTAGATGCCTTTTTTCATATCTTTGACCACGTTTTCATTGATTTCACCAGTTTACCGTACGTCTCCCTCTTGTTTTTTGACAAAGTGCGTGTTATCCGAGTTTTCATTTAGCCGAGGTACCCTCAGTCCACATTACCTGGGATAGCCGCGGCTCTACTGTATTTACTTATTCTGTTTGAACTTTTAAGGATTAAAAACTGAAAACCAAACCAATTTGAAAGCTTCAAGTTTCCATAAATTTTCAACCCCCGTCGTAAACAGAGGGGTATT
This sequence comes from Philaenus spumarius, assembly GCA_018207615.1. Lineage (NCBI taxonomy): Eukaryota > Metazoa > Arthropoda > Insecta > Hemiptera > Aphrophoridae > Philaenus > Philaenus spumarius. Next base: position 104,690 of record JAGFPH010000848.1, read on the forward strand.
ATAAGTTTAACGTATGTGTCTGTAGCTCCCAAACAGATGAACCGATTTTGATTTAGTTTTTTTTTTTTTAAGATGACTTGAACGAGAGTGTTCGTAGCTATGATTCAAAAAAATCTGTTCAGCCGTTCGGGAGTTTTTTAAATTTGTAATTTATTCGTTATGCTGTGGTAAAAACTCTTTATTTAATAAAAGGCCCAAGATGGTGAAAATGTTAGCATCAAGGCACTAACAAAGTTTTATTTTTGTAGACATATTATCCGTAAAGTAGATGTGCAGCCGCCAAAAAGAATCCAGCATCTGCGGGAAGGAGAGTTCCTACGAGGGTCAGAAGTTAGAGGGCTTGGACCTTGTGATGGATTCTCAACGCAGTATGCGTGTATGTGTGACTACCACACAATGCCTTACAGGGAAGAAGTGGCCTGGGTAAGCCAGTTAATATAATATGCTTAATTTTTTCACAACAGTTATAACCTTTATTATAACTATACTTTAAAGCTGTAGGTTGGAATATATGTTCTTAAAATAGTGACGTTTTGAACATGTTTCTACAATCTTAAAGAAGGCTATTATGATCCCCAGGTATAGGTAGTACCATTTAGGATGGCGCGTGGTTTGCACAGAAGCAGTAATGCCCTTCTCCCTCCAACACCAGTCTTTGACGTTTTGTAAGAAAAATACAGTCTGTGTCAAATCCATCGATTAGAGGGCCGCCGAACAATTTTTTGTATTGGACGCGCTTTCAATTACAAGCTTCTGCACAGTACTAGGATTATTTAAATAGGACAAATTTTATATATTTGTAATCTGCGTGATATGTTGCAACTAACAGTATAAATATCTTCCAGTTTAGTAAATGTTCGGAATTTATACAAATAAGGAATACTTTGATTTTTTTAATCGGGACATGAAAAAGTAGTAAAGCGTATACTTTTTATATTTTTAGGGTAGAAAGAAATTTCCAGCAGCAAAGTTGTAGAAAATTAGTTGATCTACATATTTTATTTCAAACATTTTTCAGTCAGATGTTTGGTTTGTCCACAAATCGCTTGCAAATAAGCGCAACCAATATTATCAGGTAATAGCCTAATGTAAACATATTTTTTTTTTTTCTTTTTCTTTTATCTATAGTTAATTTATAATAATTAACTGAATTGAAGAGCGGGACAGTTAATAATTTAATGTAATGTAAATATATTGTTTTTTTTTATGTCTCTACTAAATTCATAAGAAACTACTTGAAGAGTTCGACAGTAAATTATTTAATGTAATGTAAATATATACTATTTTTCTATTTACTTATATCTATAGTAAATTTATAATAAACTAGGTACTGTATAAGTTATAAAATATCCTTTAATTTAAATCGTATTTTAAGCGGGTTTAGTACATGTTTTATTTAAAATGTCTCGATAACATAAAGTAAATACTGTAAGCCGACATAACTAGGGTTGACTGTACAATGCTCCGCCTAAACTTAGGAGGGGAAGTGTGGTGGGATAGGTACTCTGTCTCACTTGCACTACCCGCCCTACGCGCCATCCTATATGATTTTATCTACAACTGTGGATGAATTTCTTTACCTAATAATCACTGAGCATCGTTTGTTTTCACGGGCAAATAAGTTTGTATTTTATCCATTTTCATATTGATGTTTTTTTTTTTTATAATTTCATTTACTTTGCGAACTTTACTAACCAATAATTATAGTCTGGCAATTAGTTTAAATAAACATCATGATTTGTTTCCTTCATCAACACATTAAGGTTTCATCTTAAAAGTTTTAAAATATCAGAAAACTTTTAAATAGCAAAAACTATTGGTCATTGCTTTAAAAAAAGTTACTCTCGGAAGCTTACACTTGCAAACTATTTTTTAAGTCAAAGTACCTTTATAATGCCAACGAACTTGACTCTTTTAGAGATTTTTGGAAATTGTTAGGTTTTTCTATGTATTTTGAGTGAGATTGTTGGACTATTAAGTTATTTTCTTACTTGCTTTTTTAGTTTCTATGATAACTTGAAATAGCTGGTTAATAATTTTGTTGTTGTTATCTTTAATATTTGATTGTGCAACATAAAAATGGAACCCTTAAACATAATTTGTTAAGATTTTTGTTGGTCACAGTAATTTTTTCCAGCACGGATTGAGGTGAAATAATGAAATTTGGCGTTGTTATGAAGAATGCTAGACTGCAAATATTCCATTAATCAGAACTGAAAAGTTAATTTATTTTAAATTTTGTATTATAATGTGTGCGGTATAATTGAAAAAGGACTTTACTTAAGGATATGAAAACTATTTTTAAAAGAATTTTAGCATACTTAGTTATCAGGATATGGAAAAGAAATGTTTAAATGCTATTCCTCTTTTCCCATTTTATTTCCGAAAATATTACATTTAAAATGTATATTTTAGGGCTGTTTTTTAATACTCTATTTGGAACCGGTCACTTCCTTTTACCCAACTTTTCTCGGAGGGTCCAACTGTAGCAGGCTGGACAAAAGCCTTTAACCTCCTGGCTACACTGCTCCTCTTGAGTAAAAATAACATCCGACGAATTTAATATAATTTGTGACAAATTAAAAAAATTACGTTCTAAATTAATTGGCAATCATTTAAAATCATGGATGTCTGAGGAGAATAATTATTTATTTATTGGTAGAAGCAATGACGATAAGCTTCTAAAGGATGTAGGGTTGTTCATGGCGATAATTAGAAAGAAATGGAATGAGGTAGATAAGTTAGCGGATAACGGTATGGAGATAAATGTTGTCGTTTGTACATAATTATTATTTATAAAATTATTTAAAATTGTTAATATGTATATAATTTATTTATAGAAATTCTTAAATTGTGTGAAGTGAATTAGTTGTTAAATTAAGTTATTAAGTTAATTAAGTTTTGTTGTGTTGTTATTAGTTATTTTAAGAAATGTAATTTTGCTATGGGAAAGGGATATATATAAGGCTAAATGGCTGGAAAGCTGAGCCACGAAGTTGAAAAAGGTTGAAAGATTGTGAGCAATAAATAAATAAATAAATAATATAATTTGTGTAAACTACCAGATATTCAGGATGTTTTAAAAATATATATGTAATTTTTAAGTAATTCAGGACAAAAATTAATTCCTAATAAAGACAAAAATGCATTAAATTTATTTTCGAAAAGGCTTTGTTATTTGCCTGTTGGCCATTTTTTTTTTCTAAAAAATATAACTTTTAAAATTATAAAGATTTTGAGTTGAATTTAGTACACTTATTTTGTATGCTTCACTTCACCAGTATACCAAGATTCAAAACATTATCTTACAGTTATCAAAATGGCAGCTGATTCACATTTTCAACATAAAATATTTTACGCTTTTGACTACGATATAAAATTATTTTTCTTTAAATCAAAGGACAACCAAGTTATCGTAAAAAGCATTCTTTAATTAAATTTTAACTCAAAATTGGATAATTTTATTACATTTTTGAAAAACAAAAAAAAATTATATGACGGATAAGTATTTTTTTTAAATTCTGTTTATAGAACCTTCGTTTTTATTTTTATGAAAAAATCTCAATTCACTCCTCCTAAATCACTTCTCAGAGTTAAGACACACATTTTTATACTACCTCCATATATTTTGTGTATATAATTAATAATGTGTAATTTACATAATTAATTAAATTTAATTAAATAACTGATATATTTTTTAATTAAATTAATTTACTACAATTATAAAATTAAAGTCTCCAATGCATTGTTGCTTTTGAACTTAAATGATTTAATTTTAAACACAAGTATTTTCAGTCTTGTACTTTTACTTATAATTTCATTAAAATTGTCTAATATTAATCAGTGGATTGTATTTTATTGTGTTTAAGGATGTAGACACAATCTACTTGTCCCATGACACCAGGGAACTGTGCTTAAGGGACTTTGACCACCTAGATCCCAAGTGAGTGTGTTTATAAATATATATACCGTACATAATTTAACCACGTTCCAGTGTATCAGGTTCAATTTTCAACTATCAAGAATTCTATTCTCTAATGAAAGAGAGGTACAGGTCTTTTTATTGTACCAGGACTTTATTTAGTGGAGTAGACTCCCTTATTAATTGCTGTTTACTAATATGGTGGTGGCTCTTATATTCCCTATTCCCATGCTAATCAAATATTGAAAGTCATATTTTGTATATACTGTATTAGATATTCATATAGTAAATTATTTCAATAATGATTTATTCTTTTTTTAAAACAGCAGTTTATAAAATTAAAAGTACTTTTAGTATTTTTTTTTTTTTTTTTTTTTTTTTTTGCAGACCAGCTGGTAAAATCTTTTATTGTAGGTTGCCTTTAATATTATTACATAAGCAGTTGCAAGGTTTTGTAGTCCTTTATTTTAACATTTTTCTATGTGTAATTTAACATCTTTAACAATTTATTCAGATTAAGCATTAATAGTAGTTTTTGAAGTGTAAACTTCTGTAGGCGCACCATGTCCAAAAAATTGGTATACATGTTTGTATAGCAGAGTATATAGTTTTCTTGTTGCTGGGGGTGAATCGGATTTTACCTTCACGCGTTTCACCATGCATTTTGTGAAACGCTCTATTCCATCTGTTTGAAAAAAGTTTTGGGTTTTTCCGAGTCCATCTGTTTAAAAAAAGTTTTGGGTTTGCCGAGTCCATCATTATATACCAGCCGGTTAGGCCACAATTTCATTGCAAATTTAGTATAATTGAGTTGGGTATATAAGTGTAACAGATTGTCCTACATCATAGGCTTAATCTGTTAATGTTAATACAATATATAGTTTAATTAGTAATACCTCTGAAATGGACGTTGTGCTTCCTCATTTCATAAGTTGTGTTAAAAAATAAACATTGTGCTTCCTCATTTCGTAAGTTGTGTTAAAAAAGTGAATATTGTGCTTCCTCATTTCGTAAGTTGTGTTAAAAAAGTGAATATTGTGCTTCCTCATTTCGTAAGTTGTGTTAAAAAGTTTACAGTTCTCCCGTGTGGTCTTAAGCACAGAATTACATTTTTTTATACATTTAGTTTTTTATCTTACTAATAATTACAAATATTAATTTTTTTTTGTTTTTAATGGAGTAATATAAATTAAGCATTTTTAGTGAGTTTTAAAGAGAATAGCTCTAATTGACTAATTATTAATTGTGTAAATAGATTTATGTTTGACTTGTACAACCAAGGTATGAAAGCAGGTGTACAAGTCTTTCTCCCCGTGGCAGACTGCACAAAGTGACGTTCTCTCAGGCGCAAGATGCGGCCATTTCGAACCTATGCAAGAATTTGCATAAATTTGCATATTAGGTTATTTAAAATCATCCTTAATAAAACCGGCATCATTGGAAATGAAATCAATTAAACTTTAATTTTTGTATTTAAAACTTTTTCGTAAAACGTATATTTACATAACGTATATCATCATTTTAAAATATGCAGATCGGGTTACAGCTGTTTCAACACGTGAATTTGCATACAATTGTACTGTTATTTCCCACTTCTTCAACGTTCAAGCCCACCTACAGAAGTATTTCTATCGAGATTATAAAGCTACCATTGGATTCGTCAAGATTTTATCATTCTAATAGTGCCTTCCAATCAGATGTCACTATTTTACACGATTTATGACGAATATTTTTGTAAACCCTTGCGATTAGACAGTTTTCAACCGATGAAACAGCCCATTTGTCAACAGATATTGGGTAGGCACATATGTTTTGACAGATTTATTTTCACCATTTTGTAGAGAATAGTTTGATCTTTCTAACGGTGGGAAGTAAACTAGAAATAACCAGTTTTTTGTTCGTCTAGACAGTAGTGGAAAGTACATAATTAGGACAGTCTGGTGAGACCGTCTAGCGCGTGGGTTTCCACGTAATTCAGATGACCCTTCCTACCTGTAGTAATATCGACCTGGGAAGTTTCATAATCATTGATGTCATTTTGTTATTCAAATAAAGATAACTCAAACACTTTTGTGAACTAAGGAAAGACAACTATACCGTTCTTTTCTTTGATTTATCCTCTACACTTTGTTATAATAATATTTCATTTTTGGGCAAAGCATTTATTAGTAAATTACGTTTCAAACTGGGCCTAGTTTTGTTAACAATCGTGTATTTGGAACATAAAAACTGGTTTTTTCAAAATAAGAAATTTGAAATTGTTAAATATTTTTATACAGTTTTATTTAGAACTAAATTACAAAACTTTTTTACGCTTATGAAAAAATTACAAAAAATGTTTACTACTTGTTATGTAGGCCTAAAGTTGAACTTTTTCCTTTCGTTACTGAAAATTTTTGGTTTCTTGAGCTAATAACTTTTACAATTATACATCAATACAGTAAAACCTCTTATATCCGGATCAGTGTGGCGCCGGGCGATCCGGATATCAAAAAATCCGGATTTGAGAGGGGTTTTTTTTAATATGGGTAAATTGGTTGAAATGAACAACAAATCGTACATTATATATTTTTATTGTAAACACACGCTAAAAAAGAGTACAAACATTTTTAAACAATCATTGTGTTTAAGTAAAAAAACTAACGGACTTATAGTACTGTAATTTATGTGCATTAAAGTTCAGAAAAAGTACACAACTTAGGCCTATTATTATTATTCAAGTTAATACAATTATGTAATGTACATTAAAAATGGTGAAATTAGTAAAAAGTTGGACTTAAATGCAGTACAGTAAAATTTAAGTTTTATTTGCACTCACGTCATTTATTTTTTTGTAAAAAACGATGTAATTGAGGCTTGCTTGGATCGCTGAACCCGCTTCTTTGACGAAATATCTCTCCATCTGCGAAAAAGCAAGAGATCGGCCGCTGTAGCTTCTTCTTGTTGTTCCACGTAGTCGATCAGATGTTCAAACGCCTAGAATGCTTCACTATGCGTCATCGTTTGTTTTGGCTCTTCATCTTCGACAGGTGCTGGCTCTGTGTTCACTAAGTCGATAATATCACTGTCAGTAAATTCATGAACTTCATCTTCATTCATCCACTCATTTACTTCATCACTGTTTATTTTGTCACAACCGGGAACGTTTCTTAGAAGTTGAACGATTTCTTCGTTTGTTTCATTATCTAGTTTTTCTGCTTCTGGCTCTGCATCATTCCACCGATCACTTGCTTTGTGGTCCAATAGCTTTCTCCAGGATTTTACCAGTGTTGTTGGCTGGATGTCATCCCATGCACTAGAAATCCACAAGGCAACATCTAGCATGTCCACGTCTTTAAGGCACTCGGTAACACTCTTGCCTACGTCCATACCCGCAATTATCACTGACAGTAACTTACGGCGGTATAACCGTTTGAGTGTTTCGAGGACGCCTTGATCCATTGGTTGACACAATGAAGTTACGTTGGGAGGCAAAAACACACACTTTATTTCACCACTTCTCAATTCATCGGCAGAGGGATGTGAAGGGGCGTTGTTTGGCAAGTTGTTTTTTTCTGAATATTTTTCGACGGATGGGACAAACTGATGGTTAAACCATTCCTTAAAAATTGCTGAGTTCATCCAGGCACTTTTTTGCCCTTTGTACCACACTGGTAAAGTTGAGTGGTCCTTAAAGTTTTTGAATGCCCTGGGTTTCTGCGATTTTCCTATCAGGCACAGTTTTACTTTATTTTCCCCCGTGACATTGCTGCAGGCTAAAACTGTCACTCTTTCTTTTTTCTTTTTATAGCCTGGCGCACTTATTTCTTCCTTGGAGGCTAGAGTGCAGCTTGGTAGCATTTTAAAATTCAAACCACTTTCGTCGCAATTGTACAGCTGGTCCCCATAACCTTCTTCATCAAGCAGGTTATGTAAAAAAATTTTAAATTCTTCCACGTCTTTTTCATTTGCCGAAAGTTTTTCCCCACTTATTTGAAGTTTTCTAACGCCATATCGATTTTTCCATTTTTCAAGCCATCCTTCACTAGCTTTAAAGTCAGACTCGTATCCCATTTCCTTACTAAATTGAAAAGCCTTCTCTTTTAAAATGGGCCTTGATACAGGCAGATGGGCCTTCCTTTTGTCCTACACTGTGTAAACCACAAAAAGAGCGCTTCGTTCACTTTTTCATTTACAGGTGTCTTCATCATTTTTGACTTTTTGATGCCTGAACCTGAAGCCTGATTAGAGCACCATTTTTCTAATTTTTCACGGGATTTTTTCCAGTCACTCACCGTACTAGTTCTCACACCCATCTCACTTGCAATCTATTTAGCAGTTTCTCCACCATCCAATCGCTTAATTGCGCGAAGCTTTTCCTCGATTGAAAAGACAGTTTTTTTTTAGTTTTTCAGCCATTTTATAAATAGGAAATCTGAATGTACAGTAACTAATCCTACGCCTTAATAAAATACAGTACACTATGTATACACTCTTAAATAAAAACTACAACGAACTGGTAAATCAATCACTTAAAGACACAATTAAACAAGTCGCAAAAGAAATCGAACGAACTGCCAAACATCACGCATACAACAGAACTGACACCTACAGTATTACTATTTCCGGAGGGGTGAAGCTGTGAGATGGGTAGGCACATTGTTTGTAGTGTAGTGACCTTGGCCACCTCCCCGAGCGCTCGCTTTCTCCGAATTCTTGGAAACAATGCCCTACAGCCCAACTCAAAAACATCATTCGCTACTGCAATATTTAGTCGAAAATATTCATTTTTGAAGGATATATTTATTATTTTTTACTACGCCGGATATCGGAGGTTTCGGATATGAGAGGTTTGGATTAGAGAGGTTTTACTGTAATTGTTTTAATTGCATATATGAATTCTTTGAATCTTTCTCTACAAAAAAGGTACAGTACACTTTTGGATTGGGATAGAATTACTATTTTTGGCGAATTTTTTAAATATGCTTGCAAAACACTAAAAACCTACTCGCCAGTTTGAACTATAACCAGGGCAGGTCTAGGGTTAAGCAAATAAAACCAACAAAAAGACTACAATTAACACAAAGTAAATAATATACTATGATAAATGATCATGTGTAAGTAATTAAAAATTTCTAAATTACAATTTATTTACTGACCATAAAATTACAAATTTTAAAAAGATAAAGGTACAACAATAGTTTCTTGGGCCTTGGAGTTAATAAGGCCTTGAATGGTTAAAACCTTATGCATTGTTTCTTTGCCTTCCAGAGACCTGGTCCCCATCATCAGTGCACTGGAATTCAACACTTGGTTCACAAAGTTAAGAGTAAGCAATATAAAGTTAACCCATGAAACTTTGGATAGGATACTTCATGTGATGAAGAAAAACCTTAGTCTCGAAGAATTGTATTTAGACAATCTAGGAGTGAAATGGTAAGTTTTGCATTTGATTACACACGAGGTGTGATCAAGAAATACGGTCAATAATTTGATTACAATAGCTTACGTAGAATTTTAATTAATCTCCTTTGGAGTACTGCCCTTGGCTAGCTATGCACGTGTCCCAACGTTGAATCCAGCTGCTAGGTTGTGGCCATCTCAATGCCGAGAAAGATGTCAAAACGTTTTTCTTTTAGCATGTTTTGTTATTTTTGGGAAGAGCCAGAAGTGCTAAAACATGGTGCTAAAACTGGTGAGAAAGACGGTTGTGGACAGATAGGAACACTTTTTCCTCTTAAAAACTCATGAATCAAAAGCGACTTGTGACACAGCGCATTGTCGTGAGGAAGAAAGAAGCCATTGGCCCATTTTTCTGGTCTCTTTCTTCGCACATCGTTTTGCAAACGTTCCAATACCTCCTTTTAAAATTCGGAGTCTACATTTCTTCCCCTTGGAACGAGCTGTGATCGTACTATGCTTTCACTAAAAGAAATCAATGAGTATGACCTTGATGTTCGACTTTGACTGACGTACCTTTTTGGTACGAGGGGAGTTACTGATTTTCCATTGAGAACTCTGAATTTTTGTTTCAAGGCATAGCCATAGACCCAACTTTCATCTGCGGTTACAATTTTGGCCATGAATTCTGGATCTGCATGAAGACGATCCTTCGATTCTGTGCAAACTGAAACACAATTTTCCTTCTGTTCATCAGTCGAAAGTCTGGGAATAAATTTTCCACTCACTCGTCTCATTTGCATATTAGTTCAAATGCTTTGCATGGACCTGTACGTTAAGTTCTTTGGTAAGCTCCCGAATAGTCATCCGCCTGTTTGAACAAACAAGTTTGCCCACTTTTTATACATTTTCATCTGTTTTTGAGGTTGAAGAACGTTCCGACTGTTCCTCATCTTCAACCGACTCATATCCGATTTTTAAATCGCTCATTCCACTTGTAAACAGTCTTCAGAGTTACCACATTATCACCATACACTGATTTTAACATTTCAAGAGCTTCTTTGGCACTTTTTTCAACTTGAAAGAAAATTGAATGTTAATGCGTTGTCTTAACACTGTCTGACTCAACAGATCAGGCTATTGGACATATTAAATCAAATGGATGTAGAGTCAGCAGTTGATGCTATAAAAATTCATTCACAGTATTTTTTTATCACATCTTTAATTAATGATTTTATTTGTTTGTTTATCTCACAAACATGACTTAGGCTCATCAAGTTCAATTAATGACACAATTTCATATTTTGACACTTGCACAATTGAAAAACTGAAATTTTACTGTCGGGATTAACCTGGCACCAACAAAAGCAATCGGATAAGTTTCTTTTAATTTTTACTATTATCACTATCAGTATGGCGGTGTGTCTGTGAAAACAGCTGTAATGGTTTATAGTTTCATAGTTCTTTTATAGTTAGTGCATTTGCATTTTTACTTTTTCACTATACTATAGTACAGAGAAAGTATAGTGATCACAAAAAAAATCAATGTTGAGATTTTTGTGAAAATATCCGTTTCGGTACCCCTGAGTCCAAAAATGTGGTTTTTGCAAAATTTCTGT
>JAGFPH010000848.1:120609-161486 GCA_018207615.1 Philaenus spumarius
TTTCGGTACCCCTGAGTCCAAAAATGTGGTTTTTGCAAAATTTCTGTCTGTATATATGTCTGTCTGTATGTATACAAAGCTAGAGATGAAACTATTTCATCGATTTTGAATAAATTTGCACCAAACATGTCAATTAGGCCTGTATAGATGCACGAAAAAAGGTTTTGAAAAACAACCCCCTTTTTGGCCAAAAAACCCCCAAAAAATCAGTTATGTTTTTTCTATTAAAAAACGGCTCTAATGATTTTGATAAAATTTGGCTTACTTGTAGCCCTTAATGTACACTACCATAAATATGCAAGCAAAAAACCGCATCTTTCTAAAAATTCTCGTTTAGCTACTAATAATAATAATAACTGATTTTTAGGGGTTTTTTGGCCAAAAATGAGGTTGTTTTTAAAAATTTTCAAACCTTTTTTCGTGCATCTATACAGGCCTAATAATTGACATGTTAAGTGCAAATTTGTTCGAAATTGATCGAATAGTTTTATCTCTAGCTAATAATAATAATATTTATTAGTTACTCTCCTACTTTAATGTATCCCCTCTCCTACTTTAATACAATTACGAAGTCACAGTAAATCTGTTTAACACGTTCACTGCTACGCATATTTTGTATTTCCTATGCTAGGAGCTGACCTTTTTTTTATATTTGTAGCCTAAATGAGTATAAATTACTTTTTTTTTATTTTTGAACCTTTCTAAGTAATAATCACTGTGCGTCCATAGCACACAGGCTTAAAATTGGCGTGCGAAGCACGCAATGCTCTGTGTATTAAAAATTCTCACAATACAGGGGTTGGCGTGCGATGCACGTAATGCACTGTGTATTGAAAATACTAACAATATGGGGGTTGGCGTGCAATGCACTGTGTGTCGGCAGCTTCTCATAGTGTTCAGTGTCAAGCTCACATGTGCGTCCTTAGCAGTGAACATGTTAATAATTTTAATATGTTTGTGAGGAAGTCATCGACCACAGAATTGAATAGACTGGGCAAGTCAAACACAAGAGTGAAGCCAATTTTAGAGTCAAATACTCACCCAATATGGCGGAGTCAAATACTCAGAAATCGCGAGCCACCGGCCGGCCGCCCGTACATGTTGCTACAATACCCGCGAAACGAAGCTTGTGTTCTAACTGTTGTATGATAGAAACTACAATAGCTAATTTTTTCAAAAAATGCTTTTTGGAAAATTTAGTTTTTCAGCTATATTTCTCTCGCTTACATGACGCACCTGCCCTAAAAACAAAATTTTTTCTCGTAATGCAACTTTTTGATGTCACGAATTAAAGAGTATAGAAAAGTTTAGACTTTATTCGATTTTTAAAGTGCCAAACCATTTTTATTTTCAAATTGTGAACACACTATTAGCGTTCCACACTATTAAACTGTAAGTTTGTCAAATTTCAAAGATTTTCTAGCATTTTCAGCCATTGAAACCACGGTGTAAATGAAAAGGGCGCACTGAAAATTTCACTCCTCTCTAGGCCCACTCGACGTTTCTATCCTCACACAAGATGGCCGACCTAGCTTCAATTCCCACAATGTACAGGCTTATGGCATGACCAGTCTATTTAATTCTGTGGTCGTTGGAGAAAGTATACATGTGCCAGTTTCTGGTACCGTTTATTTTCTAATTATTACTTATTAAAATCACTAATTTTCTAATATAACTTGAGTGAATATTTTATGATTTTATTTTCCAGGGAATTTGCGCACAGACTATCGTTATCGTTAATATCAAACATGAATACTTCACTTCATACTTTAGATTTATCAAACAATATGATAGAAGACAAAGGTAAGTAATACCCTCACCCCAACCTTTCTTGTCCTAACCTAACCTAACCTGGTCTTTCATTTAAAGAGCACATTTAGCACTCTAAATAGTTATATGAAATTGATAACTAACGATACCTGGTATCTACAAACTAATGGTTTTGTAGCAGAGAGAAAACAGGTTGGAATGTCTACCTTTAACACCACAATATATGGTATGTTTCAAAATTAATATCCCAGTTTTAAGGCTTTGTAGTATTTAACTTACAATTATAAATAATACTTCAAATGAAAGAGCAACTCAAATAGTTTTGTCGGTATACCTGTACGTGCACTGTTTCCTTTGTCTTCCTTTAGAAAGCGCTTGTAGCAAAGATGGCGACTAGTGAACAGAAAGCCTTTTGTGCTTTACAGTTTGCAAGAACTGAATCTGTAGTAACAGTCCAAATTGCGTTCAAATGTAATCCTCCAATTCATAAAAACATCCGTAGATGGTATCATCAGTTTAAAGACAAATTCTGTCTTTGCAAAGGGAAGATTACGGGACAATCAAGAGTTACTGAAGAACGAGTGAGAGAGTAATGAAGAAATCACTTCGGAAGGCTAGTCGTGAATTAGCAATTCCAGTGATGTCTGTGTGGAGTGTTTTAAGGAGAGGCTTATCGTTTACAGTTGTTACAAGCTCTAAAGCCTACTGACTACAGGTTTTGTGGTTTCGTGCCAACTTAGCAAACGTTTTATGTTGCTGCATGACGATGAAGTTTTTCTATAAATAAATACCTTGTTTCCGTGAAATGCTGCTCACAGTCCTGTTTGATCACTCTATTTCTGTTTGGCGGTGACAATCGTTTCGTCTATTTCTCAGGCATTGTCGAACCGATTATAATTATTTAAATGTTTTGCATTTAATTTAATGCACTTCAAAGCAACATTAAATTGTTAATCACAATTTACTATCACAAACACTATACATGTACACAGCACACTTGAACACAGATATGAAGATAGTCTTACGGATAAAGACACTCGCACGTGCATTGCTGTCCGTCCTTAGTTCAGCACTGATTAATCTAGTATATCTTACGTATTGAAATGTATTCAGTAGATTATTTTGGCGATAAAAGGGGGTTGGTTCTGTTGATATTGTCAAATAAGATATTGGATTTAAAATGGATTTTATCGTTCAACAGTAAGCTTGGGTTTAAAATTGCGGCCTTATAAATGTGAAATTCCTCAAGGACGTTCATAGTTGGTCCTTTAGAACATTTATTTAAAATTTGCATATTATTTTGGATATTTGTATATGTATTAGGTGTTCGGCATATTTAGAATGGGTTGGTTCTTATTTGACAATATCATCAGAACACGTGCGAGTGTCTTTATTTGTAAGACTATCTTCATATCTGTGTTCAAATGTGCTATGTACATGTATAGTGTTTGTGTTTTGTGTTTGTGTTCGTAAATTGTGATTAACAATTTAATGTTGTTTTGACGTGCATTAAATTAAAGGCAAAACATTTTAATAATTATAATTGGTTCGACAATGCCTGAGAAATAGGCGAAACAATTGTTACCGCCAAACAGAAATAGAGTGATCAAACAGGACTGTGAGCAGCATTTCACGGAAACAAGGTATTTATTTATAATAAATCCAGTCCAATAAGGCAAAAAACAAGTTAATCATGAAGATTTTCTGGCGGTCATCTTCAGTGATGAATCGACATTTCACCTAAGTGGACATCTGATCACTCATGTGAGCATCTGGGGGTCAGCAAATCCCCACAAGATAGTACAGTTGCAACGAATCTCCTTTAAATTGAATTAAATTTAATGTGTTTTGTGCTATATTCCGGTGGGAAAGTTTTTTATGGGCCTTTATTTTTTGCTGAAGCAACTATAACTGATGTTTCTTATCTTGATGTGCTACAACTGTAGCTCTTTCTTCAATCGGAAGAACCACAACTGAACCACAGAATTTTATTTGGCAGCAAAATTGTGCGCCCCCTCACTGATATAACTTAGTATACAATTGATTAAACGACTTAGCCGACAGCTGGATTTTCCGCAAGGGCCCGGATGACCGAGCTTATTTCGCATGGCCCCCACATTCACCCGATCTGACGCTATGCAATTTTTACGTTTGGGGGTTAATAAAGGATCATGTATATGTGCCTCTGTCACCAGCTTATAATTACTGCAAACACACTGAACAAGGTTTGGAACAAACTTGAATATTGACTTGATCTGTGCCATGTGTCAAATGGTGCTCAAATTGAACACTTGTAAGAAAAACTGTTTGAGTTGCTCTTTCTTTGATGCATTATTTATAAGTGTAAGTTAAATATAATAAATACCACAAAGCCTTAATTAAAATTCCTATATTCATTTTTTTGAAACAACCAGTATTGCACCTAAATTAGTTTTTTCTTTAGATCTATTTTTCAAGAAATGTCTTTGCATTTAATTGCATAACAATGAGATCGGAACGTACCATGACTAATATCGTTTTCATATTCACATATTTATTAATTTACTAAACAAATTTTTCATTACAATCTGATAATGATTGATCAATTGATCTAATATAATTTAACTTTACCTAACTCCGTTAGTAGGTTCTTTCTTTTTTGAAATTATATACCTTTAGCAACTTGGAGAGCGAATGGAAAAGAGTAAGATTTGGTTTTTAATTTATGCGAATTGTAGTCGTCAAACAGCCTAAATATGTTTAAACGCTTGCAACAAAGCCAATAACACATACCATTGGATCACGATGGAAGACAAATTTAACAAAACGTTCTGTAAACAATTTTGCATTTTATTTCTTTTAAGTTAGGGCAAAAGGGCTCAAGTCAGAAATTGTTAACGAATTGTTATTGTATGAATAAAATATATATTGTTTGTGATTTCAATGGTTCCACGGTCAAACATCAATGGTAAAAAAGTCAAAGTTATATAAAAAACAAATTTTCATGGTTTTTTTTTTGTAATAAAAATACATATATACACATACATATTTATAATCTTATAAAAATTATGCAAAACATCCCAAGCCGGAGACCAGGTAACTAGTCATATCCCGTCAGCTTGGAAGCGAGCCAACCACCGTTTGCTTTACTTCCTCCCTCCTACCCTCAAACCACAGATATATGAAAAGTTACCCGGTCCAGCCGAGATTCGAACCCAGTATCTTCTGATCAGGAAGATTCTACACTATCCTCTCGGCTATCATGGCTTGTCAATAAGAGCTGAGAACAAAACAGCACTTGGGTTACATGCTACCATATTGCTCGCCCCTTCTCTTAAATCTAAATATATAACAGCAAAATACAACTCACTCACTCACTCACTCATCCCGATTTCTCAAAAACTACCGAACGGATTGAAATGAAATTTGGTATGTAGCTTCCTCTAGGGCCATAGGTGATTACTAAGAAAGGGTTTAAAAAAATTCGAAATTTTAGAGGGGGTTTGGGGGATGAAAGTTATTAAATCACAATTTCTTCAAAACTACCAAACGGATTCGAATGAAATTTGGTATGTAGCTTCCTCTAGGGCCATAGGTGCTCACTAAGAAAGGGTATAAAAATTTTGAAATTTTAGAGGGGGTTTGGGGGGATAAAAGTTACTAAAATCATAATTTCAGATCTTTTATTATTATGACAATAGTGCTTTTATTGTTTAAGATCTATATATATATATATATATAAGCCAAATACCACTCACTGACTAAACACTTAAAAAGAATACAATTACGTTAAAAAGACTGAAAATACCAACCACCACGGGCAATGCCGTATGGGTCAGCTAGTTATAATATATACTTCAATGCAAGCCATTAGTTTGTCAAAACATTGAGTGCTTCTCCTGTATCGTTAACAATTTCAGACATAAGCCCTTTTGCCCTAACTTAAAAGATTTATTAATAGCCATTATGAAATGAGACAAATGTAAGTAACCTATTCCTAACCTCAATATTTGTTTATGCTTGTGTTCCTTGCTTTTATTCAGTCACCATTGTTTGCACTCTGGCTGCTTTCGTGTTATTTATTTTAAAGCTGTCTAAAAACTTGTAGGAATATTTCAAGACTTTAAGGAGGCGCTAAAATTATTAATAAGAAAATAGTGTTTGATTAGAATAAAATTGTGTAGAGAAATTTGGGTTAGCGTATGGGTTGTGCTAGGCCAAAATTAGTTATTTTAATTATTATCATCTAATTGTGGTTTAAAAACTTTTTAGTCTAAACAGTTATCTGATGTATTTTAATATATTTGTTTTGTGTTCAAATTTAAAAGAAAGTTATAGCTAGCAGGCTTAGTTAGATTTATTCTGCTTCTAATATAGACATAATCAAAATAAATTGTACTACAAAGTAACACTTTTTATAACAGTAATGCAATAGGTATGATTCAACCCAATGTTTAATAGTTAAACTATCGTTAGAATGGTTCTGGTTCCACCAGTTAGGCAGCTTCCACATTGGTGCAACTAAACTCTTCCAACTGGTTGCATGCAACTCGCTTTTAGTTGTATGCAGGGTGGAGCAAAAGTCACTTGACAGTTGGTAAAAATTTTATAAAAACAAATTAACAGCAAGAAGTACAATAGTTTTTGCCTGTAATGTTGGTATTACAAAATATTGACAATTGTGCATTGTGCAAACACAACAATCGGTCTAGTCAACTGGACATGTTTAAAGCTGTAGTTTCCGAATTGGTTTTTGTGTTAAACTGTTGTTCAATGTTCACGAAAGAAAAAAGGATTTTCCCTTTAAAAACTTTTTATAAAAGTTGTGCTACTGCAGTTATTAAGGAATGGGGTAGACATTTCAATTCAAACCCACCCCTAGACAAAAAGTGTACACCATACGAGTTAAATTTGAATAACATGAATCTACCACGGATGTACCAAGATCTAATAACAATTGAGCGTATGTTTAGTTTTGACTCAAAGTCCATGAAAATCAACCAATCGATTTGCCTCTGAGCTGGAGTTATCACAAAGGTCTTGTGGAAAAAAGGTTACACACACTTAAATTTAAAGTTTACATTCCACATTTAGTACATGGGCTTCTTGAAGAAGACCTAGATCGATGCCTTCAGTTTTGTGAATTGATGACTAACCAACACAAACATGATCCTCAGTTATTCAATAAAATTGTGTGGTCTGATGAGGCCAATTTTAAGTTAAGCGGACAAGTTAACAGACATAACTGTACTTACTGGTGTAATGAAAATGAAAATCTTTTGTTAGAGCAACAGCTCGATCAACCAGGTCTGATTGTTTGGGGGCAATATCATCATTTTGCGTACTTGGACCATACTTCTTTGAAGGAACAGCGACAGGAGATAAATATTCGGATATGCTTTAAAAGTACGTGGTACCAAGACTCATGACGTGTGCTGAACACTTTCAGGAAATTTACTTCCAACATGATGGTGCTCCACCACATTATACCGCTGCAGTCCGTGATTATTTGAACGAAACTTTTGAAAGCTTCGACCTTTGAGCGATTGGTCGAAGGGCGGATATTGACATGCCTCCACGTTCACCAGATATCACGCCAACGAATTCTTTTCGTATGGGGTGTCGTCAAACTAAAAACCCACAGACCATTGACGAATTGAAAGACTACAAAAATGTGCGTCGCATTCCATGATTTGAACAGTGATAACGAACTATGCCGTAGAGAATGTAACAGCGGTCCCGAAAGACTTCAAAGATACATTAATGAAGAAGGAAAACAGTTTAAAACAAAAAAATGAATTGCTAAAATTATTGTCAGTAATTTATTAAATAAATTCAGTATTTGTTAAGCAGTGTCAAGTGACTTTTGCGCCATCCTTTATGTGAATGTAGCTTTCACACTACTTTGATGTACCCAATGCAACCAACCAGTCTGATGCAACCAGTTGACAACAACTTGGCTTACTAAGTTGTGCAACTACTATTATGTTTGTTTGTAAATTTACTTCGGCTCGCATTAGAATGCCGAAGTATTGAAATCATGCGATAATTTTTTGTGTCTGTTTTCCTATAAACACGATATAAACACTCTCAGACGTCGTAGAAAACTTCTGGTGGTACCAAAACCTTTGTAATTTTATTGCGGAGAGTTGAAAAGCTTTTGAGCTTTCTAGCGTGAGTCGTAGCTCGTCGGGGTCTCGTTTTTGGTCAAAATTTTGAAAATATTGGGTCAAAATGATGAAAATACATTGTGGGGTATCATTTTATATGTTTTCGGGTATGGGAAAAGCTGATTTTGACAGTTAAAAAGTCGTAACGCGTCGGGATCACGTTTTTGGATCAAAATTTTGAAAATTCAGTGTGGGATAATTCACCAACTTATTTTTTAACTAAATGTAACAAATAAAAAGTAATTTTTAATTTTAATTTTCTTTCCATTCGTGTGTTCTGTCCGGACGAGCCGAGGTCTCGAAAAAGTGTTCCATCTTTTCACTAGATTTTAAATTAGTAAGTTGAATTTGTTGGTTTACTTTATCAGGACTGGATTTATTAATTTGAACACTAAACATGCCACTTGTGGATGCTTACAACTGGTTGTATCATTGTGAAAGCTGCCTTACAGTGTAGAATAATTAGCGGTTGCAGCTCAACTTTGCATAGTCAAAATAATAACTGAATTTCTATAAATTTTACGCACAATATAATATTAGCATGTAGAATACTTAACATAAGCACCCCTCCCTTTACTATTGTTATATCTGTTTGCTTGAATTTAATACCATAGCCTAAGGCCTGATGTGCACTTGCAATTAATTGTTTTATCACACATTTATTTTGTTGTCAGAGATAATACTCTTCTTGTTTTATTTTTAATTATTGTGTTTTTTTTTTTTTTTATTACTAGCTGGCCCGAACCGGCTTTGCACGGATAGACAAAGTTAAATGTATATTTACAAAAAATATATTATATCAATAAAATTATTACACTATGTATTTCTTATGGGGATTTTTAGTAACTTTGACCCCCCCCCAAACCTCCCCTAAAATTCTGATTTTTTTTAAAACTCTTTCTTAGCAAGCACCTAGGGCTCTAAAGGAAGCTACATAATAAATTTCATTCTAATCCGTTCAGTGTTTCTTTTTAGTAACTTTGACTCCCCCAAACCCCCCTAAAATTTCGAATTTTTTAAAACCCTTTCTTAGCAAGTACCTAGGGCTCTAGAGGAAGCTACATACCAAATTTAATTCCAATCCGTTCGATGGTTTTAGAGAAATCGTGATTTTGTAACTTTGGCCCTCCCCCCAAACCCCCCTAAAATTTCGCATTTTTTTAAACCCTTTCTTAGCGAGCATCTATGGCTCTAGAGGAAGCTACATACCAAATTTCATTCCAATCCGTTAGGTAGGTTTTGATAAATTGTGATTTAGTAACTTTGACCCCCCAAAACCCCTCTAAAATTTCGAAATTTCGAATTAGTGCGCGTCTAGAGCCTATAAAGAGTATTAGTGCCAAATTTCATGTTTGTAGGCCTCGTGGTTTTGGAGAAACTGTGATGAGTCAATGGTATTTGTCTTTTATAAGTATAGATTATTGTGTTTTTTATTATTAGCTTTTACTTTTTCAATCGTTGAAACCATTCTTACTTCACAATATCATTTATTGAGAATTTAGTTAAATTGAATATTATTCCACTTTAATCCTTTATTAGAAATTAATCGCATGTACGGATTAGTTTTCACTTTGTTTACCTAAAAAACAAGTTAAAAGTTTGAAGATTGAGTCAATTTTGGATCTTATTTATTTTAAAAAAATGTGATGGTAACTGATTTTTATAATAAAACGGTGAAATAAAAATTGAACGTTTTGATAACAGATCCAATATATACTCATATTAGTGTAATGATTTTACTGCTAAACTGTTAGATTTTTTTTTTTTTTTGGTTTAACGTCCTGCTGTTTTGCACTTAAGGCTAATGAAGACGGGGACCTACAGTTTTACGTGGAATCCGAACCACAGCCAATGATGTCTGTTAAGAAACCATTTAGAAAAAATTATTCGGGGTCAATGGGAATTGAACCCGGAACACTAAACTGTTAGAAAGCTTAAATGTCCTTAGTAAAGATGAGCTATTGCAGTGACCCTTATGGTGAGCACCAATCGTAGTTCCCAGAACACTTTTTGGGGCGTCATTAAAAATGATATACTTATATATGTGTTCATACTCTAACGGTCAAAATTTATGTCCGTTTTGGTTCATATATTGATTTTCTAATTTGCTCAGACGAGTTTGTTGGCCAAAAATCCAACAACCGGAAGCACCTTTTTTTTGACCCAACATCCTTACGTGGAAGCGCAATAAGCCCCCTAGAGGGTGACGTGGTTCAGATTCTGGACTGCCCACAGAAGAAGACCATTTTTTGAGATGTTTCGTACCAGAATGGAACTTTTTTAGGTTTATCTAAAAAAATATATATAGGAGATTGTTTTGTACATTTGGTTTTATACACGACATGGTTCCCTTAAAATCGATCAAAACTTAAATTACCACAAAAGTACCCATTTCAAATTCACTTTTGGGGATTTAACCGTGAGTTTTGTCCGCCGCAAGCGGAACGAAGCAGCGCATGAACCAGGGCTGGAGGTCGAAGCGCAAACAAATTCTGCTAATATATTTCATACACGGAGGCAGCTATACAGCGCCTTTGTGAGTTGACCAATTTCCCAAATAGTTGGGTGAAACCCTGAAACTTACAAATCTAATCTTGGAAATCCACGACAGCGGTTCAGCTGTGTGGTCGAATTATGTTTCTTCTTTTCATGTAAACTTTTTATTAGCCTGGTTACTGAACGTAAATTATAGTTAATTTCAAGAATATTTTCAACCTAAATTAATTATATCATTCATCAGAACTTATGATTTTCTGATAAACAGAACAATATTTGTATTATCTTTTTATTTTATATTTTAAAAAGTGTTTTACTCTAAATTTTTGTGTGCAAAAGTCTTAGAAAAGTGGTCAAATTGCCCCAGAACTACTATTTTCTATAATAGCTTTTCTCATGTAAACCCCTTATTTATTTAGTTGCATTGCACATGTTTTCAAATTTGTTAATCACAATTTGCAAGTGCACATAGTTTAGCATGTGCCGATGTTACTCCCCCCCAACATATATCTCCAGTTTGTTATGTTTGTTGTACTTATCGTTTTGTTTGTTTAGGTGCCTCTAGTTTGTGTGGGATTGTTGCCAAACTTTGCCAAGGTGTGGTTTTATTTAGTTCATCCTTTAGCTATTAAGTCTATGTAACCTTTAGTAAGTATGCTATGCTAGATGAAATATGTGTTTGGTTTTTTTTCAAGGTTTTTACAGATGAAATTCATACTGAGAAAACTGTTTTCCATGTTCTACTCAGTGTGAATATGTTCGTAGTGTGACTACATACTACATTGACGCTACAATCCTTCGTGAAATTTGGTCTATTCGACTAATTTCAGCTTATACATAACTTCTCCAACATCATCAATGCAACTCTAATGCGGTTTTCCTCGTGATTTACTTTCTTTGGGCCTCCCCTCATGTATTTTCCTGACACCTCTTTCAGCAGCCAGTCTTTGCCCTCATCCTTACCATTGTAAAATTTTGGATTTTTAAAATATTTTCTTCTTCAACATCATCAATGGTTGCCTGTAAGAATCTTTTCTAAAAGCTTATTAGTGAATTTCATGAAAAGATGAGCTATTGCAGTGACCCTTATGGTGAGAAATAAGCTCGGAAGTGGTCAGTGAGCAACGATCATGGTCCCCAGAACACGTTTTGGAGTGTCATTAAAAATTGATAATATATGTGTTCGCACTCTAGTGGCCGCATTTCAAGTTCGATTTGATACAAACGGTAGTTGGTCAAGGCGCCCGGAGTTCGTTAGCCAAAAAATCCAACAACCACAAGTATGTTTTTTGATTGGTAGTAACTGTTTTTTTATATATTTCATACAAGAATGAAACATTTTTGGAGTTTTTTTGTAAAAAAAAACAAATACAGGATATTATTCTGCATATTTTATTTTTTTACACGACCTTATAGCTTGTTTGGGTCCCTCAAAATTGATCAAAACTTAAAATACCATAAGTACCCGGTTCAAATACACTTGGGGGCCGACGGATCCATGTTCTGAACTGAGGACGACGGCCGAGTTTGTATGCCGAGAGCGAAGCAAGTAGTCCGTAATTGGAGGCCGCAAGGTCGAGGTGCAAACTCGCAAAGCAAGTTTTTCCACTGCGAATGGAACGAAGGAGCGCGTGAATCGAAGCTGGAGGCTTAGGTGCAACAAATTCTACTAATATATTTCGTACACACAGACAGCTATTCAGTATTCATGAGTAGAACAATTTCCAAAATAGTTGGTTGAAACCCTAATAAACTTAATTTAGGAAATTCGCTCAACTTACGTCATCGGTTCAGCTGTATGGTCAAATTATTCTTTTCTGTTTTTATTACGGTCCGTGTTTCACAGCCATAAATTTCATCTGCTTTTACTACATTGTTTTTATTTTTGGCTTGGAACATATAAAACTCTTACCTGCAAAATAACATCTGTTATTTTTTCTGTTGATCTCTTTGCTTATTGTTAATGTTGTTCCAAGATATGTAAACCTGTTATCTCATCAAATCTATATAAAACTTCAAAGGATTGATGGCGGTGAGTCTAGTAACTATTGCTATATTGTAGGCCTACTACTTCTAAAGTGGTAATTTGTGATTTGTTCTTGGTGCACCCTAAATGTTTCTTTATATTGATTAGTAAACCTACTTTTCTAATGCATTGGCAACCTCTTTGGTATAACGTATTGTATTGATAATCAATCGAAATACGAGTTCCTACTTAAGTTGTTATACCTTTGTTAAGTCCAAAAGGAATCACTAAAATGTTATCAGTACAGTAGCTACAACAAATGGTCTTCCTTAAGAAAAAAGTCTTTACAGCAAGAGCGTCTTTCTTTATTTACTAAATTCAGCTAGTGTGAAGGTCAAGCGGCAAAATCAATGGGCCTTTCTGTACCGACAGGTATTTTATGAGCAGACGTCAAATATAAATAAGTTTTAGTACAATTTTCTGCCAATCCTAAAGTAACACTTTCACTAAAGTTTGTCGACGCGTTTCGGAATTCCTCCATTATCGAGACCTATTTCAGTACTCTATATAGAAATATATGTATATAGTCCTCTATATAGTTGGAGTACTGAAATAGGTCTCGATAATGGAGGAATTCCGAAACGCGTCGACAAACTTTAGTGAAAGTGTTACGTTAGGATTGGCAGAAAATTGTACTAAAACTTATTTCATGGATCCTAGCAGATATAATTTGTATAATAACGTCAAATATAAACTTTATGCAGAAGAGAGTTTATGAAATTAAAAATCATATTTTATGTCTAGATTAATTTATTTGCATGCTATTGGTGTAGCATTGGATATTAGCTGTAGTCTTTTCTGTTTAGATGTGCAACGTTAAATTGTTTTATTGTACCTACTTATTTTTATCACTGGAGGAAATTTTTACCAATCTCCTTACAGATACAACAGTTAGAAACTTATTTTCACATTCATATTTGGATGTGTTTCATGGTTGTATGTTATAATATTTTAAGCTTGTTATTTTTGTAATATAATTTTCTAACAACCTGATTAGCAAAAATGTGTATCATAATATGTTTTAAGTATACAGAAATGAAAAGCAGCATATATAACAGCTGTTTTTACAAAACTTTTCTTGAAATATTTCTTATTTCCACCCATTAAACTTATTTGAAAAAATAAATAAACTGACATTATTTTAAACAAAAAAAGTATGAACATAAAAATCGTCTTGTAACAACTTTAATGTATTTACAATCTGGTAAGTTTCATTTGACAAAAATTGGATAGGTAGATTTTGACTATTTCTTTTCCAAATTTGACTACAACTTGCTACAGGAGGATAAGCTCCACTCTGCTCCAATAACATATCGGCAGGTATTAATTTTTTTTAAACAACATTGCCGATATGTAAGTTTTTGTATCCCTGTATGATTTATTTCTTTATTTTTAGGTAATTCTTCGGTATAGTGGCCTCAACTACAAACTTTTTCATATAAATACACAGTCAACTTAAGTGCTGGATTAGTGTTATTTGATAAGAATTGAAGGTCAGAAAGTCAACTGCGTCGCTGAGAAATTGAATAGAAATTGAAGAAAAAAGTAAAAGTGCAGTGTGACAAAAGAGTGTGTAATTTCTAGGTTTGTTGCCTTTTGGTGCCTTTTAAACCCGCCAAGGCAAGATGTTTTAATGAAAGAGCTGTTCATATCTAGTGAAACTGTGGTAAACCGGTCAAATTTCATACGGGAAGTGTGATTTCATTTTTTTTTTTTTTTTTTAAAGCCAAGCCCATTGGTGGGAAAGACAAAATAGTGGAAATCGATGAAGCCAAAATTGGACGTAGGAAGTATAATAGGGGCCATATTGTAGACGGTAATTGGATTTTTGGCAGGATTGAACGTGAAATTAAAGAAGTTTTCATTGTTCCTGTACCAACTCGTGGACACGAAACCCTCCTCCCTGTCATTCATAAGTACATTCTTCCTGGTACAGCAGTCATCAGTGACTGTTGGCGTACTTACATTCCTACAACTTTATAGACCCTGATACAGGCTCCCACACGCAAACAATAGAACGAACATGGCGCGAAGTACGTTCGAAAGTTCCGCGGTTTGGTAACCGTAAGCACCATTTACACTGGCATATCGCCGAGTTTTTATTCAGCGCAATTAGTGACCTTTACAGTAGCGAAACCCCATCAAAGGATTCTACTGACACTGTTGCTGAAACTGATTCTGATTCAGATTACTAAGGTAAATATCACTTTCCGACTCTAAACTTTGTTGTTTTTAGTTATAGGAATGCCTGTTCTAACATGTGTCATCATATGAAAAAGTTTTTAGTTGAGGCCACTATACCGAAGAATTACCTATTTTTACATTTTACATCACCCATTGTATGCGAGGAAAGAACAGAAAATATATAACACCTAGTCAAATAATATTAAATTGTGATACACTTGTAATGATTCCTTGCTGTCTTGATTGTTTGCACTTAGCCATGTGTGATTGTTGTAGGGGGAAGCCATCTAAGTACCCCGTTATCGAAGGTGCCTAAAGGCTTGGTACACCTAAACCTAGCACATTGTGGCCTCACGTCTAAAGGAGTCAACCAACTAGCTCATGCGCTTACACTTAATAAACTTATGCCAAATACATTGACTTACCTTAATCTTAGTGGGAACAATTTGAAGGAAGACGTTAATGTAAGTATCTAAAGGCAGATGTTTCAAGTTGACAAATAATGTGACGAAAAGTAAAGCATTGATTTATCAAAAGCATTTTAGAATGTTGTAAATTTCCATATTTTATTAGTGACCTAAAAAAAGTCAACCCGACATAATTTTATAACTTTGTAAATAATCATAATATTCTTTGT
Organism: Philaenus spumarius; assembly: GCA_018207615.1. Taxonomy (NCBI): domain Eukaryota; kingdom Metazoa; phylum Arthropoda; class Insecta; order Hemiptera; family Aphrophoridae; genus Philaenus; species Philaenus spumarius. The sequence goes on from JAGFPH010000848.1 coordinate 135,872, forward strand.
ATTAAGTCATTTGAACAGTGTGTTAGTACTTCAAACAATTTGTTTTATCAGGGTGGCTACTGACAGGGAAAACAGGGAAATCCTGGAAAAGTCAGGGAATTTTGGTTAAGGTCAGAAAAAAATAACATTTCTAAGGAAAATAGTTAAAAATAACCATTTAAAATAATAGAATAATACAATTTTTAATTGTGAAAATAAACATTAAAAATAAGATGAACTTCTAAACTAATTAATAATGTTATAGTATAAAAAAATATAATTTAAGTAATCATCGTTCAATTTAATATTTATAGTCAAAAATAAGTAATTTGCAACTGCTGGTGGTTGGTATAGTAACATAGATGGTATTAATTAAATATTTAACTGTTATAATATTGTGTTTAATTAAATATTTAATTAATTCCCTACAAATTTATTTGCTCACCAATATAATATGATTGATTTACTAAAATAAAATTAGCATGGTTTTTTTTGTGATTTTTCTAAGATTGGTCAGGGAAGAAGTTATTTAGTCAGGGAAATGTCTGGGAAAGGCCGAGGAATTTTAAAAGGACCACCACATATCACTAACCACCCTGTTTATGCACTGATATTTTTAACAGGAAACTCCTAATACAACATTTGATTTTTTCTAGAATGCTGGGTAATTATAGATTTGATTGCTATTTTTCCAGTACTCAATAAAAAATTATTTGTAGGTGCTATGAACTTAGAAGTGGCTATCACATTCCTTTTTCAAAGAAGTAAGAGTGTATCAAATCAGTGCTCAAACAACTTTCAAGCATTAATTCTGCAAAAAAACAAAATTATAGGAGGTTAAAACACTAGACACTAACAACACATAATCTACATAAAAATTGTTAAAATTTTATTATTTTTGTAAATTTGTACACGTTTTGCATAATAAAAATTGTCTTTAAGTTGCCAACTGGTTGTATTATTTCTGTCCATTTACAGTTTAGTTGGTAGCATGGGCTTTATGGAGGCTTGCGTGCTGCTACTTGACCTAACTACATCGACTCCTATTCTCTACCACATTGAATTATTGAATATCCTTGTCTCAGTGTTTAGTTCAAGATCCAAATTTCTTCATTTCAGTAACGCACCTCATGCTTAAGTAAACCCCATTATTAAGTTTAAACTACTAAAAACTAACATTACATTAGTTGTATTCTAGTGGATTGCTGTGCCATTTCAATTCCAACAAATTATTAAAATTGTTTTCTGAAAGCAAATATATTCTCCCAAATAAAATAATATACTCTCCAAATAATTACTACAGTACTATACATCAGAATTTAGGTCATGATGGATAGTACAGCACCAATAATGCTCTGATGTTTTCTGTAAACTAAAGTTAGTGCTTATTTTTCTCAATCCTTAATTCATTATGATAACAAATTTTGAATTTAAATATTTTTCCTCAAGTTTTTATATTATTATTCAGTTATTGCTGTACAATATTCAATAATTTACTTTCCTAAAAAAAAAAACAGCTCTTCGATTAAAATAAATGTAAACAAAACAACTATTTTTTCACTTTGTATTAATGTTTTACATTAATACAAATTATTCTTGAAAATATAAATATCAATAAAAACAATATCAAGGGAAACATATTCCTAATAACTAGTTTAAATGAGTTTTATCAGGTTGATGTCTTCATGCGGGCTACTAGCATAAGATCTCAGTTTCAATAGCATGGACAATGCCTGCCCATGCTATCAAGTAAACTGTAAACGGACAATAGTGCAACCAACTGGCACAACATGTGGCTACTGAAAGACGATTTTTATTATGTAAGACATGTACAAATGTAAAAAAATAATAACATTTTAACAATTTTTATGTAGAATATGTGTTATTAGTGTCTAGTGTTTTCGGTTAAATGTCAGCCTGAAGATGCCGACAGTGAAACGGTGAAATATGTCGCTTTTATAAAAAACAAAGATTGTTGAGACATACAAGGTATTTATAACCATTTATTTATAAATAAAGCAATCTGATAGGTTACAATGAATTCTGTTAGTTCTTCAATATGGGAGGTTGTTAATAAGAAATGATGTATCACTTATTATGTTTTCATCATTCCGACTATTGTTATAAATTAATATAATAACAACTTACCGTCGTCTGTTGTCATGTTGTTTCAAACGACGGCCATTTCGGCTACTAAGATATATTCGATTATAATGATATACAATTACCTTTCCGAAATAGAACAGTTAAAAAAAAAAAAACATTGTTTAAAAGCCAGAAACTTTGCATTTGTCAAACAACACACAGCTGCTTAATAAACAAACATACGGTTTCAGAATTTATTTGGAACCAATCACAAGCACTGGGTACAGACCGACTATTAGTAATAATAATATAGTTTTTTTTACCAACGGACTACTGCCAAGCGAGCAGCTTTCGGCAATTCACAAATACTGCGAGAAAAATTATGAAAGAGCTGAGCATCAAACTACGTTGAAACGTTAAAAAGAACATTTTGTAAAAATTAAAATGCTTTGGTTTAAAAGTGCTGGCTTGTATAGCATTTCAACTTTTTATAAATAGCCAAGGCGATGAACACATGTTGTACTTACTAGACTTTATTTTTTTCAGAACTTGTGCAACTTTCTGGCTCAACCAAACATGATAACGCACCTGGACATCTCAGGAACTGACTCCTCTTTGGAAACTGTGAGTTGTTCAAGTTTATTGTTAGAATTTTATTTATTTCATGATAAGGGTAAAATGTAACTTTGTGGCATATTCAATGGCAAAGAAAGTTAAAATAATAATTCAAGTCACGATTAGTATCAATCGAAATTTAATTTTGGTATTCCAAGAAATAACTCCAGCGATACTAAGTAAATTTGTAGTGGATGTAATACTTGTCATCGTAGAGCATGAGTTCCGTTCCGCTTGCACAATTAATTATACTCCTATTTATTTATAGAAGTTCGGACATATTTGTCAAAACTCGCATTAACTGAAAGCTCAGAACTAATTTCAAGCAGCTTCCTGTTTGTTACTGATAACATAATATTGAGACGAGGGAGTTAAGTTTAAATGATTTAACTTAAAACTGAAAAACTATAAATTATCATTAAATAAATAAAGAGACTGATAGCTGTAGAGTTAAAACAGTTACCATGAGGAGTATGATAGTAAGTCAGAAGAACAGATTTAAAATGGTCAAACTTCAGTAGTAACCAACTAGCTCTGTTTTTGACCTCCAATTGAGGTTTTAATTCCTGCTCTTGAAATTCACATATTAGACCGGGTAAAGTACTGAAAATAAATACATTTTTGCCTATAGCTCCGATTTGGAGGCAGTTTTCTGCATGTGTTCAGAAAAATACCAGGAAAAAGATCTACATAATATGTAGATATTATGACCAGTTTCGGAAGAAAGCGGAAATTCATCGCTGGTGCATAAAGTGCATCTAAAAGTGCATAACTCTTTTGAAACACTGATTTAAATAAAAACCCGAACCACAAAACAAGGAACAAGAACTATAACTAAACAACTAAATTGTAAGTTAAGTTTAATACGTTACCCTTATGTACATTTCGATGACATGGTCATCATCCTCAGAGGGTTTTAACACTACTAAAGTATACATTAGTTGTGTACATTTAGTTGTTTAGTTATAGTTTTTGTTCCTTGTTTTGTGGTTCGGGTTTTTATTTAAATCAGTGTGATTTTGTCGCCACAGTGCTCTTTTATTTGTTTAATCTTTTGAAACCTCTAAAAATGAATGAAAAGCCGTGAAAATCGGTACTAGGGGGTTTTCGGGGGGCGCTGATCTCATTTCTGACCATACGAAATGCTCCCGGTTAACCGGGGGTGCTTTGGAGGACGATAGGGAGTAAATTTGTGAAGATGCGATAGAGACTTGAAAATTTCCTCTCGTTGGAAGTTGCGACAGAGGCTTGAAAATTTCCTCTCGGTGGTTTTGGGGGGGGGGGGGGGCTGATTTTATTTCTGACCATGCAAAATGCCTAAAGTGCACCGGGGGAGGCTGACGATGTGCATAAAAGTAGAAACTATTATTTAAAAGGAAATAGTTTTGATATCTTGTTAAATAAACACCCACATAGTTAAACAAAAGGAGTCAGTTATTTATTGAATTGTTAATAAAATAGAGTAATAGTAGTTACTTTATAACGTAGACACCACTTACGAATGTTCACGATGCTTTCCACAATATTTTCAAACTTTTAAATACTGAATTTTTTGGGCAACCAATTGATTTTCAACTAGTGACAAAATTCCAACTGGTAATTCAATAGAACTAGATTTTTTCAAAAGAATTACACGAACGATCAAACTCAAAACTAGCAGTGACGTATATTCTTCTCTCAATAAAGCTTTCTAACAGACTGTATTATTCAATACTTTCATTTTTTCTCTCTTCGTCTTTCCTGTCACCCCTCCCAACACTTCAGAGCTGCGCACAAGCCGAAACAGCTGCCATACGAACCAGCCTGACCCTCACTATATGCCTTTAAGTCGTCATCTCAAAATATTTCAACACCTTACATTTTTCTCCCATCGAACCCGACTCCTTGGAGCCTCCAGCGCATAGTCAGAATTGAAAACAACGCCCCCTAAAATCCCAGAGAGGAAATTTTAAATCAGAGCTGTAGGCAAAAATGTATTTATTCAGGTCGAAATCTTAGTAGTTTGTCTGGTCTATATAGATATTGATCCAAGATTACCGATGGATTACATTTAGACACTTTTATTTAGCTTCAATTTTACCTAGACCATTTATTTGCACATATTCAGTGGCGGCGCGTCCATAAGGGCAGGTGGGGCTGAGCCCCACCAATAATTCAGAAAAAGAAAATATTAGTTCATTAAAATAAACACTGAATTAATATGAAAACAGCGCGTGAACAGGTAAGGCAAAATCATGTTTGCGCGGCGACTGAGAGTAGAAATTAGGCGGCCGGGGCTGATTTCAAACTAGCCCTAGCGATACAGCATGTAGCTTAGCGTCAAGGAAGGTTGACGTCACGCAGACAGTTCCCCCTCCCTGCCAGCTCCCATATGTCCAATGTAAGTGTTTCTCGGGCTTAGCCCTGAGACAGTCTACATGCAGTGACTAAGCTTGTTGTGCGTTACCGGTTACAGTATTCCTTGGTGACATTCGCATGTGTTTGTGTACAGGTGCAGTGAACTATTATTAATATGATTTTAATTCTAATGATTTATTTATGACTGTTTTTGTAGGTACCATCACCATCAGTATTTTTAGTAAGTAACAATGAATTTAAATCACGTTGACAGTTTACTTCGAACACAGTTTTCGACGTTACCATTGGAACTAAAAAAGCAAATTAAAGAGTTAGGCCCACATCAACCCAAAGATTTTAAGCTCGTTGTAACATACCCAAAGCAAAACAGAAGTTTTTGTACCTCATGGTTCGATAAAAAGTCGTGGTTAACTCCAAGCATTGAAAAACAAGCATTATTTTGTTTTTATTGTTTATGTTTTAATATTAATAATCCTAAGGGCAATGATGATCTTTGGACAAAAATTGGCTGTAAGGACCTTAAACACTTAAGTGAGAAAATAAAAAAACACGAGGAAAGTAATACTCATTTGACTAATGCAATTAAATATAAAACATTAGGTACTGTTAATGTGGCAGCTCAAATTGACAATCATGTTAAAATATCGATTGAAAAACATAATCAACAAGTAACCAAAACTAGGCATGTCCTCAGTAGGTTAATATATTGTTTAAACTTTTGTGCAGTACACGAAATAGGCCTTAGGGGACACACAGAGACAAACGACTCTTTTAACCGTGGGAATTTTTTGGACTTGGTATCAATGATGGCCGACATGGACAGTGTTCTTTTAGATCATTTAAATAGTTCGTCTGTAGCAAAGTATACATCTCATGATATTCAAAATGAATTATTAGACTGCATGTATAGCATTTATTTAGAAGAACTAAAAAATGACATTAACAATGCCGATTTCGTATCCATTCAAGCTGACGAGACCACAGACATCACATGCAAAAGCCAATTTGTAATTGTGTTTCGTTTTATTAAAAGGAAAAGTATTGTTGAGAGATTTGTTAGTTTTGTTGAAGTGCATGACCGTACCGGTCGCGGCCTTTTTGAAGTTTTAAAAAGTAAATTAGAAGAATATAAACTTGAGGACAAACTCATCGCACAAGCTTATGACGGTGCTAACACTATGAGTGGACATACTGGAGGCGTTCAAGCTTTAATGCAAACTGTTTTTAAAAATGCTAAGTTCGTACATTGCTACGCTCACCAGCTGAACCTAGTTATAAAAAATGCCTGCTCTAATATAAAACCTGTTAAGTTATTTTTTGCTAACATTACTGGATTTTCCAGTTTTTTTTCGGTTTCCCCAAAACGTAGCGATATGCTTAGGGAAATATGTGATAAAACTTTGCCAACTGTGCCTCAAACGCGTTGGAATTTTAACTCGCGACTAGTAAGCACGGTGAAGTGCCTCAGAGAAAAACTGATTGAATGTTTTGAACAAATAGAAGAAGGAGAAGGTTGGGATGATGTTACAACTCGGGAAGCCGTTGGTTTGAAGCATCTCCTACAAAACGAGGAGTTTGTTTTCTTCCTTGACTTCTTTTACGATGTTATGTTAAATGTTGAAATTATGTATAATACAATCCAGAAGAAATCTTCAAATAGTGTGACAGTTAGCAATTCATTTGATCATTTTGAGAAAGCAATTAGTGACATTAGAAAAAACACAGATAAATATATGAAAAAAAACACTTTGTCGGAGCTTGCTCCCCCACCCAAACGTAAAAGACCTAATGGAAATCTCCCTGTTGTGGCGAAGGAGGTTTGTGATACAGTGTTAACCCAACTTAGGAGCAGGTTTAGTAACTCCGACATATTTAGCAGTTTTTCTGTTGTGGACCCAAAACTTTATTTTTCCTACAGGAAAGAATTTCCCGTAACAACAATAGAGACATTTTCTGAAAACTATACCGGATTGGTAATTAAAGAAAAGCTAAAAAGTGAACTCTCAGTAATTTACAAAAATGACGCTTTTAATGAAATTGAAAGTGTAAGTGAACTGTACAGTTTTTTTGTTGAGAACGATTTAAAAGAATCTTTTACTGAAACTTTTAAAGCTCTTCAAATAACCATGACAACCCCCGTAGCAACAGCGGAAGCAGAAAGATGTTTCAGTACATTAAAAAGAGTGAAAACATTTCTAAGAAATACAATGGGTCAGGATCGCTTAAATGCTTTAGCAGCCTGTTCAATTAACAAAGAAGTTATTTCCACTATTCCCAACTTCAACACCAGAGTTATAGACTTATTCGCTAACAGGAAAGAGAGAAGAGCCCAGCTACTTTATAAATAGAAGATTGGCTGTACCTTGTACGCATAGGATTAGATTTTAAAGGTATGTTTTTGTAATTAAAATTAATTTTTATTTAGTTACGTATTTTATAACCGGTACCTACTCCTACTGTTATGTATCAAAACTATAATATTTACTGTGGAAACTTGGGTTTACTGTAGGTTTGATCCTAGTTAGTATTTTAAACAAATTTAATTTTAATTAAATTATTATTTGTGCATACAAAGAAAAGGCATAGTCATGCGTATATTTTTTTTAATAGAGTTATTAACCTGAAACACTTGTTTAATCAAAAAGTTATAACAGTAAGTACATGGAAGAATTTAAGGTATTTATGCATTCGCATTGGACATTGTATGTGACGCGCCGAAAACGGGTGTGGTTAAATTTAGACGCTCGCCGCGTTCAGGTGCTACCCTGTAGAGTGCATTGCTCTTGCACTATAAGCCAGCCACTACTAGGCCAAGGTCACAACTAGCCCACCCAGTTAAAATGACTACGCGCCGCCACTGCACATATTTGAACCAATGAAGGAATATGTTCTAAGTTTTCAGAGAAAGATGGTGTCAAAGAAATTGTGCTAGATTGGCTACGACATCAAGATTAAGATTTTTTTTGCTGCTAGCATGAAAAAAGTCTGGAGTAATATTGTTGCTTGAGAGTATGATGACAAGTAACAATATTTTTGTGCTGATTAAATAAACCCTATTCGCTCTACGTCTATTTTTCTCCTTAAATTATTTAACTTCCGTCGTTAAGGATGTATCTTTTCTTTTCACTTTATGTATTACTTTGATCAATCAAATAAGATTAGACACATTTATGTTCCTTTCTGATATAAATCGATAGTCAATGAGTGGTCTGTCTGCAACACCACTAGTTTAAGAGTTTGCAGTGAGTAGATATGAATTCGTTTGGGTCTCCCATTGATTGTATGTGTTATTGGCAGGTGTTTGGTGCTTTATTGCGAGGCTGCGCCACTAACCTAGTCCATTTGAATGTTTCTCGCAACACATTCAACACCAAGAAAGCCAAAGAAATCCCTCCGTCGTTTAAACAATTCTTTACCAGTACGCTGTCGCTCAAGTATCTCAACATGTCCTACTGTAAACTACCATTGGAAGCACTCAAGTAAGTGTTTATTAATTTTGTGTATTAGGTTAAGTTATTTTGTAACCAATCAAGTTATAATTAACATGGTGTCCACATTCTGGAAAGTCCGCGAATAAAAAAATGGTTAGGGAAAGAGACAAAACATCTTGAAAGTCAGGGAAATCTTCCCCCTATCGCAGACTTGTGGGTAACGCTCTACTCTAGTTTGCCGTAACCCAAGTTAGATAAATCTTCCCCAGTGATGGATTTGAGGGGAATTTTGAATTCTCTAATCTGCCGTAACTCAGACTATTGTAACATTTTTTCCAGTTACTTTTCACAAAAAGTAAACAATTATTTAATTTTTGTTGTGCCCTTGTGTCCTTTTTTAAACTAATTTAGCTAATTCTTTTTGTATTTTCAGTTTTATTTAGGTTGCTAACTTAAACTCATTACAATAGCTAACAAGAAATGTTTCTTTAATAAACTTTGGCCTGACAATAAAGTGTGACAGGAATTTAGTGGTTGGTTGGACTTGGTTGTTAGTGATGCGAATCCAGCTTATTGTAAAGTGTGTCTGACATATTTTAAACTAAGCAATATGGGGAAACAAGCAATTGTTTCTCATGCTGTGAGACCAGCTCGTGTAAAAAATATGAGAGCAAAGGGCTCTCCTTACCTTTAAGAAACATTTTACAAGTGTCAATGGATGGACAGAATGTTAACCTCAGTTTTATGAAAAAACTCGAGAGCCAATCGGTTGGGAACTTTTTCACATCTCCCAACGGCCTTTTCAAAGATAGTCCAGCTCGACGAGAAAAATACTCAGACATTACAACCAGCACCTCTTTTAAGTTGACAGCAGTAAGATGGCTGGAAAATGGTCGCTGTGTAGACGACGCTTTCAAAATGTATGATCATGTCAATAAATTTGTAAAGAATACAAGAAAAAAGATAACAAAACCTGCAACACCTTAGAGAAACTGAGAAAAATCAATTTTTTAAGACAAATCTAAGTGCTTTCAGAAGCATATTGTCAGATGTTGATCCATTCCTGAGAAGGTTCCAAAGTTGGAAGCCTAAGGTCCCATATCTCTTTATGGTTTTTCTTCATTCTCATCCTCCTTGCTGGTATATTCTCAAATTTGAAAGTTATTGTTAAAGTTATATTTTAATATTGTTATTGTTAAAGTTATATTTTAATATTATTATAGTTATTTGTTACCATTAAGTTAATTGTTCTATTAATTAAACTATTTTATCTTGTTCAAATATTATTTTATTAAATTCTCTAATGACCAATTTCTCTTATATTTTGAAAACTTTTGTAAATGTATTTTTATTCGCACCATAAATATGAGGTAATTTCTAGTCATTAAATGGAATTCCATTGCTAAAAATAAATTCTCATTTTTGTATTGTTTCATGTTGTGCTACTAGTTTTGTGAAAACGCTCTCATTTTTACATTATCTAAGTGTTTCCTGTAGGCAATGTAAAAATGTAATCCATTAAATAATTAAAAAAAAAGAAGTAAAAAGAAAGTAGAGAGAGAATTAGGCCAGCTATGGGGTAGGTGGAGGCTGGGATTTATTTTTTCTTCTTTGTTAAATATAATGCTTAAAAAATTATACTATGAATTTTAGTGAGTCTGGGAAATTTTGGTAAGCAGGTCAGGGAAAATTAACAGATTTTCCGTAGATACCCTGATTAAACAGCTGGAGAACCAGCTTTGTTAATCATTAATAAAGAAACTAAAGAGCAAACAAATTAACCTGATTCGCTGGACCAAAAAATTATATCTTACCTAGTGGAAGAATCCACTAGTGGTGTCAATTGGGTTATTGTAACCAAACAATAATATTAACTTACAACTTTTACCCTTACTATTTATGAGTGAGTCACAAGGATCATATTTATATTTGTAACTGTATCTGTTTTAGAAATCTGCTGCTCGGACTCGCTTGTAACGAGTCTACGACTGAAATAGAACTGGATATGAGCTGTAACAGTTTAGGACCTCAGGGTGCGCATGTGCTGGAGTCATGTATACATGGAGTACACGCGATTGGAACATTGGATATCAGTGAAAACAGTAAGTGAGAATTGTATAAGAAACTGGAGCTGTTCATTGTTTAGGTCACTGTTTGTTTACAAACAACTTGTAAGTAAAAGTTTTGTGCCATTTGTACTAGTAGTTTTTGAGTTATGAGGGTAGTCTGTAATGCACACATGCTTGTAGAACACTAACAAAAAGAAATAGCAAGATCGTGCAAGAAATAAATTAAAGCACAATTCTTAGCCCTTAACAGGCGGCTAGCGCCTTTATACCCGGCACGACCCATTCTCTAAACGCGGTTAACGCCTTTAGATTCAAAAACACAAAAACATGCTTAGATGATCCCATAGTTCACAAAACTTAAAATAGAGTACAGATTGATGTTCTTTGAGTATGTTTAGACCAAATAAAAAATATAAGCAGAGTCTGTGACGTCTTATCGCTCTGTGTTCTGTCGCCAAAGCAAATTAATCTACTATCGCTTATGTTCTGAGCGCGGCTTACGCCTATAGGCGCGAACTGTTTCATTCAGCTATTTGTCGTATTTGTACTGTGAGTTTAATGATATTTATTCCAAAGTTTTACTGAAAAGTGAATATGAGTGTGACTTTTATGTGTAGTATTGATGAAACAACAATCATTTTAGTAAATTTTTATTTTTAGACAACAAGAATTGCTACCTTCCATGTTTATGTTTTTTGTTTTCCGTAGCCTATATAAAATGTATTCTTGTGTGCAATCTCTTTGTAAGATGTGTTTATTATTATTTATTTTGTTTTCTTTTTATATGTAAGAATTTAGTACGGTAATTATTTTATTTTTAGACTAGTAAAAGTATTGTTTGTATGTATTTTGTTTTTGAAGAGGCTTATTGTAAATTTTGCAAAGTTTGGTTTTACTTTTTTAATTCGAAAAAAATATTTTAAAAAAGTTTAAAATTAGTTGGATATTTTTTATGTGTACTATTTAATCCTGAGAATCTAAATTTAAAAAAAACATTGTGAAAATATCATTTTTTTTTTGTAAATGAGCGGTAGCCCTTTTTTTAGCTTAGTGCTTTAAGGGGTAAGCTTCAATTATTTTTCAACATAGTCACCGTTAAGACTAACACATTTCTCCCAACGTGTAACAAGTTTTTTCATTCCGTCATTGAAAAATTCTTCCAACTTCTCTCGAATCCAGGACTGATAGTTGTTTTGACCTCATCGACCTAGGCGTATTGGATTACCCTTCAGGTCTCTCTTGAGTAGAGGAAAAAAATAAAAATCGCAAGGCGCAAGATCAGAGTAAGGAGGGTGCGGAATCGGTTCAAACTTCAGCTTTCGCTGAGCCTCTTCAGTGTGTGGACGAGCATTGTCATGTTGCAAGATTATTGGCACCAGGCTGCCTCTAACACGAGAAACTCGACGTCGGAGGTGTTTTAGAGTCTCTATGTACCGTTGCGCCTCGTTCCAGATAATCGGTCACATAAATTTGGTGAGCATCGCAAAACACAGCCGAAAGAAGTTTTTTTGCGGATGGTTGTGTTTTGAACTTTTTCAACTGAGGAGAAAACGGATGTCGATATTCAGCGCTCTGTCTTTTCACTTCCGGGTCGTAATGATGGACCCATGACTCATGCCCGTCATAATATTCAAAAGAGAGTCAACTCCTTCGTCACGGTAGCGCTGCAGAATTTGCTCGCAAGATTCCAATCAACGCTGTTTGTTCTTGTCTGTGAGACGGTGTGGTACCCATGTGCACATATTTTACGATATCCTAATTGTTCAATATTGAAGCCGACACGTTTCTTGGATATTCAAATATGATTTGCGATACGCTTTTGAGTGATTCGCCGATCATTTTTAATGAAATCATTGACAAGTTTTTGAGATGTTTATCGTCTGTGGCGGTGAACGGACGTCCGCTTCGTGATTCATAACCAATTATGGCTTTTCCAGGCTTGCAGCCACAAAATTTTATTACCCATCGATTTACAGTAGACCTATCAACAGCATCGCCACCATAAACAGCCTTTAAACGACGGTGAATCTCAGTAGGAGTCACTTTTTCAGCAATTCGATAATAGCACGCTCGTGTTAACTCGTGTTGATATAGCTCTAGAACTTGTCTCCATACTTCAGCTGTTAACCCTGCAACTTGCAATGTTAAAGCTAAAATTGGCCAGCCCGTTTTTAGCGTTTTGCAAGCATATTTATAAAAATTCGCCAAAAATAGTAAATGAACCCCAATCCAAAAGTGTTCAATAGCTTTTTTGTAGTAGAAACTTCAAAGAATTCAAATATGCCTCTAAAAATTAGTTTCTTTTGAAATTGTAAAAGTTATTAGCTCAAGAAACAAAAAATGTTCAGTAACGAAAGGAAAAAGTTCAACTTTAGGCCTACATAACAAGTAGTAAACATTTTTTTGTATTTTTTTCGTAAGCGTAAAAAAGTTTTGTAATTTAGTTCTAAATAGAACTATAAAAACATTTATCAATTTCAAATTTCTTATTTTGAAAATAAACAGTTTTTATATTCCAAATACACAACTGCTAACAAAATAAGCCTAGATTGAAACTTAATTTACTAATATATGCTTTGCCCAAAAAGAAATATTATTATAACAAAGTGTAGAGGATAAATCAAAGAAAAGAACAGTATACTTGTCTTTCCTTAGTTTACAAAAGTGTTTGAGTTATATTTATTTGAATAACAAAATGACATCAATCTAATAAAACTTCCCCGACTATATACTGCGGGCAGGAAGGGTCACTTGAATACTGTGGGAACCCATGGCGCCAGACAGTCTCACTAGAATGTCCTAATTATGTACTTTTCATTGTCGTCTAGACAAACAAAAAACAGGTTATTTCTAGTTCAATTCCCACCGTTACAAAGGTCAGTCTTTTCTCTAAAAAATGGTGTAAAGCAATCTGTCAAAACATTTGATATAGTAGGCGTAATATCGGTTGACAAATGGGCTGTTTCATTAGTTGAAAAACTGTCCAATCGCAAGGGTTTACAGAAATTGTTTAAATAAATCCTGTAAAATAGTGACATCTGATTGGAAGGCACCATTAGAAAGATAAAATCTTGACGAATCCAATAGTAGCTTTATAATCTCGATATAAATACTTCAGTAGGTGGGCTTGATCGTTGAAGAAGTGGGAAATAACAGTACAACTGTATGCAGATTCGCCCGTGGAAATAGCTGTAACACAATAGGCATATTTTAAAACAATGATTACATATGTAAATATACGTTTTACGAAAAAGTTGTAAATACAAAAATTGAGGTTTAATTCATTTCCTTTCCAATGGTGCCAGTTTTATTACAATTGGATAATTTTAAGTGGAATAAATTATCAACTATGCAAATATATGCAAATTCTCGCTAATGTTCCAAAAGGGTGCGTTCTGCGTCTGAGAGAAGGTTATAAATGACCTTCTGCCGGTTCCATGGGTTGAAAAGACACTGGATGAATGCAAAGCCTTCAAACTGCGCATGCGTATAGAAGAGGAATGTTACTTCCACATCCACCCGGCACGCTTCTGAAAGTCATTTCGTTCGCGTTCTACAAGCACGTGTGCATTACTTTTCTGCCGACACTCATAAATCGTTACAAACATGCTTCTTTAACCTTTGAACTCTGGTATGGGCTTAAAGATTGTGTACAGGTGTCATGCAAAAACTGTTTACAGATATGGACATGGAGTTGGCAGCAGTGGTAACGGCTGTGAGTAAAAACAAGTCCCTTAAACACCTGCACATGGGACGCAATATGGCCAACATTAAAGCAAAACATATTGCTTCCATCATGGATGCACTTGTGCAGATGTTGCAGGTGAGTGATGGATTGATCTAAGTGGCGATGGTAGAGGATGCTTTTCATTCAAACAACAATAGTAGTCTAGTACAATTTAACAAATTATATTGTTTTGTCAGAAAAATCAAACCCATTCTTCAGAACTGGTGCTGAGTTCCTAAGTATAATATGACTGTACGGCGTTGCCCGTGGTGGTTGGTATTTTCAATCTTTTTAACGTAATTGTATTCTTTTTAAGTGGTCAGTCAGTGAGTGGTATTTGGCTTTTATATATATACAGTAGATCTTAAATAATAAAAGCACTATTGTCATAATAATAAAAGATCTGAAATTATGATTTTAGTAACTTTGATCCCCCCCAAACCCCTCCTAAAATTTTGAAATTTTTCAAACCCTTTCTTAGTGAACACTTATGGCCCTAGAGGAAGCTACATACCAAATTTCATTCCAATCCGTTCGGTAGTTTTGAAGAAATCGTTTTTTAATAACTTTGATCCCCCCCAAACCCCGCCTAAAATTTCGAATTTTTTAAAACCCTTTCTTAGCGCGTGCCTATGGCCCTAGAGGAAGCTACATACCAAATTTCATTCCAATCTGTTCGGTAATTTTGGAAAAATAGTGATTTAGTCATTTTTACCCCTTAAACCCCCCTAAAATTTCCAATTTTTTAAAACCCTTTTTTAGTGAACACTTATGGCCCTAGAGGAAGCTACATACCAAATTTCATTCCAATCCGTTTGGTAGTTTTGAAGAAATCGTGATTTAATAACTTTGATCCCCCAAACCTCCCCTAAAATTTCGAATTTTTTTAAACCCTTTCTTAGCCCGCACCTATGGCCCTAGAGGAAGATACATACCAAATTTCATTCCAATCTGTTCCGTAATTTTGGAGAAATCGTGATTTAGTAATTTTTACCCCTTAAACCCCCCTAAAATTTCCAATTTTTTAAAACCCTTTTTTAGTGAACACTTATGGTCCTAGAGGAAGCTACATACCAAATTTCATTCCAATCCGTTTGGTAGTTTTGAAGAAATCGTGATTTAATAACTTTGATCCCCCCAAACCTCCCCTAAAATTTTGAATTTTTTTAAACCCTTTCTTAGCCCGCGCCTATGGCCCTAGAGGAAGATAGGAAGATACATACCAAATTTCATTCCAATCCGTTCTTTAGTTTTGAAGAAATCGTGATTTAATAACTTTGATCCCCTAAACTCTCCCTAAAATTTCGAATTTTTTCAAACCCTTTCTTAGTAAGCACCTATAGCCCTAGAGGAAGATACATACCAAATTTCATTCCAATCTGTTCCGTAATTTTGGAGAAATCGTGATTTAGTAATTTTTACCCCTTAAACCCCCCTAAAATTTCCAATTTTTTAAAACCCTTTTTTAGTGAACACTTATGGCCCTAGAGGAAGCTACATACCAAATTTCATTTCAATCCGTTCAATAGTTTTTGAAAAATCGTAATGAGTGAGTCAGTGAGTGAGTGAGTGGTATTTCGCTTATATATATATATATATATAGACATGATAAATTTGCAATTAATTTGTTTATTTAATAAATACAGTAGAACCGTGGTTATCTAAGTTTCCGGATTAACCAAAGCAAATTAAAAAAAAAAAAAACTTGTCAAAATCAATTCCACCAACTTAAAAATAAATGTAAGTGAACTGAATTGATTTCGATAAAGAATTCATACCTTGAGAGGATTTCTCAATAAGTAAATTTATAATAAAACTTTTATGTTAGATTGAACAGAAAGAAAACAAAACTATTGTTTGCCTTGTACATCCTGAAAACATTTCCACTACTTACCCAACGAATGGTGAACTTTAGCGAACGGGTAGTATAGTGAATGAAAGCGTTCTTGGTCCTGTATACATTCCTCTCATCGCGGTATCATATGTAGGACCTTCGCTACTGTATTTTGTTCTTTAGCTTTTAGTCAGTGTTAAACTTTGTGAATGGAAAATGAAAGCGTGTTGTTTTATCTTTAACCCTAGAACTGGCATCGTTAAAGCTAAAATTGAAAAGCCCGTTTATAGCGTTTTGCAAGCATATTTTAAAAAATTCGCCAAAAATAGTAAATGAACCCAAATCCAAAAGTGTTCAGTAGTTTTTTTGTAGAAGAAACTTCAAAGAATTCAAATATGCCACTAAAAATTAGTTTCTTTTGAAATTGTAAAAGTTATTAGCTTAGAAAGCAAAAAATGTTCAGAAACGGAAGGAAAAAGTTCAACTTTAGGCCTACATAACAAGTAGTAAACATTTATTTGTATTTTTTTCGTAAGCATAAAAAAGTTTTGTAATTTAGTTCTAATTAGAACTGTATAAAAACATTTATCAATTTCTTATATGAAAAAAAATGTTTTTATGTTCCAAATACACAACTGCTAACAAAACTAGGCCTAGATTGACACTTGATTTACTATAATATTTGCTTTGCCCAAAAAAGAAATATTATTATAACAAAGTGTAGAGGATAAATCAAAGAAAAGAACGGTATACTTGTCTTTCCTTAGTTCACAAAAGTGTTTGAGTTATCTTTATTTGAATAACAAAATGACATCAATCTAATGAAACGTCGCCGGTCTATATACTACAGGTAGAAAAGGTCACTTGAATATCGTGGGAGCCCATGCGCCAGACATTCTCACTACAATGTCCTAATTATGTACTTTTCATTGTCGTCTAGACATACAAAAAACCGGTTATTTCTAGATCAATTCCCACCGTTAGGAAGGTCAGTCTTTTCTCTACAAAATGGTGTAAAGAAATTTCTCAAAATATTTATAGAGTAGGCGTAATATCGCTTGACAAATGGGCTGTTTCATTGGTTGAAAAACTGTCCAATCGCAAGGGTTTACAGAAAATCTTTGAATAAATCGTGTATAATAGTGAAATCTGATTGGAAGGCACCATTAGAAAGATAAAATCTTGACAAATCCAATGGTAGCTTTATAATTTCGATATAAATACTTCAGTAGGTGGGCTTGAACAAACGATGATTACATATGTAAATATACGTTTTACGAAAAAGTTGTAAATACAAAAATTAAAGTTTAAATCATTTCCTTTCCAATGGTGCCAGTTTTATTACGATTGGATGATTTTAAGTGGATTAAATTTTCAATTATGCAAATTCTCGCTAAGGTTCGAGCAGGTTGCATTTGCACCCGAGAGACTGCAGTCTGCCACTTTGAGGGAAATAAAAAATGGGAAGCAATTAAACGATTAGATGGAGGTGACTCGATAAGAAAAGTGGTAAGTGATTTAGGTAATGGACTGTCGGGAATTGGACACGAAATAGATCAGAAATTGAAAAGTGAATATCTCAACTGTCGACCTCGGATAATACGATAGGCCGTGAAAAAACCATTGAGGTGCGAGTTCCCGCGTCATTTACATCGTTATAGGCTGATTTGGAGCCATACTTACTTCAAAATCTATTTTATTTGACTTTAAATAATATAATTTTAAATAAACAAAGAAGATTTGATAATGCACTCAAATAGAAGAAATTGGATGCTGTCATAAAAATCACAAAAATAATGGTTTTTTTCATGCTCGCTTTTTTCATTGATCGTGTAGCAACTAGCCTCTTCTTTATTTGGATACCGTTGCGATACCTACTTTCAAATTTCCGATCTATTTCGTCTCCAATCCCCGTCAGTCACTTTCTCAACACCTAAATAATCACTCGCCACTTTTCTTATGAAATCACCTCCGTCTGATCGTTTAATCGCTTCCCATTTTTTATTTAAAGATAAAACAACAAGCTTACGCTTTCCACTCGTAATGACATTCTCGTTCACAAAGTTTAACTCGGATAAAAAAACAAAAGAACTAAATACAGTAGCAGAGGGGAGAACAACTCCTGGAAAAGGATGCTGAGTCCTAAATACAATGCCGTTAGGAGGGGAGTGTAAATCAGGACCAAGACCGCTTCGTCATTCACTGTACTACCCATCCGCTATTGTGTTGGGTAAGGAGCGGAAATGTTTTTAGGATGTACACGGCAAACAGCAGTTTTGTTTTCTTTCTGTTCAATCTGACACAACAGTCGTTATTATAAATTCACTTACTGAGAAATCCTCTCAAGCTAAGAATTCTTTATTGAAATGAATTCAGTTAACTTACATTTATTTGTAAGTTAACAGAATTGATTTTGGCAAAAGTTTCTTTTTATTTGCCTTGGTTAATATGGAAACTCTTATATCCGAAGCTCGGATAACAGGTTCTAGTGTATTTTATTTTATTTCTACGGTTAGTTGGTTAAACAATTTTGGACATAAAACACAAAGCTTTTTTCAAAAACATATTTCTTTACTTTGGTTCCGACTATAAGGTTTAGTGTAAGACTTCTAATGTGTTGGTATAATCTGTCCCACACTGCTTCTTCATTTATAAAACTTTGATTGGCTTAGCGGTAATATTTGTACCCACTGGTAAATAGGAATGTATCTTCATTCTTTTCTGTGCTGTGTTACTCGTTTCCCAGACATGGTTACAATTTGGTGGTGGAGCACTTGCAGTAACAATATTTTTAACATAAATAGTTTGTATTTTTAGATGAAACTAGGGGAGACCCCTGCGTGCTCCTCACGCCAACCCCCCAACTCCCTGTTGGAATCCGTTGTGTAGTCAGCAAGGCTCAGGTCTACACTTTAATAAAATCCTAACCTAAAACTTAGAAATACTAATAATTGATTTAAAATTTGAAATAAACAGTTAATGAAAATATTAGAGACTACAGCTGATTACTGAATCAACAATAAACATTATTTATTTATTTTGGTTCAGTCTAGGCCTAACTTAAAATATATAGATAGTTGTTGCTCGTCGATACTCGGCGGATACAGCTCCATTCGTGGTGAGTGAAGTGCTATTTAGATGGTGCAAAACATGTATAAAATGTTATTTCCTTCCAATTACTTTTCTTGTAGCAAAGTTGAAGAAGAAAAAATGGATTCGACAATCAGTGAATTTAACTAATATTTTATACACATAATCTAATTTTTTGGGATATCAACAATACAGATAGGAAAGAAAGGAGAAAAAACCATTACCTTGCATTAATAATACAGTTGCCAACTACCATGAAAAATATTGCAATTTAAAACTGTAGGCCTATTTGTAAAATGTTGTAACCATTTATGTTGGCCTTAATTATATATCAAGATAAAGATACAAATGTTATCTGCAATCTACGCTAGGTTTTGTACAGATAATGGGTGAAATCAGCTGTTATAATATATGAGCGTTTGCTCTTCTTCTGTTGTTAGACAAAATACCTTGTTTTTTTACAATCAGCTGATTGAAGAACTGTAAAATAAAATCATTGCAAAGGTTTGGAAATGTAGATTTTTTTAATTTAAGAAATTAAGATGATGTAAAAGTAAATAAATAAAACTTGTTATTATAGAAAAGTTTTGCTTTTATTTGGTATAAACTGAATGTAAATTGGTCCAGTGAAAGTCTCAGACAAACTGTCCAAAGGATTGAAAAAATTGACTTTTCTCCCATGTTAAATCTCCATAAGAAAAGTATATTTTTCATTTTTGACCCATTTAACGTAAATATTTTCAAAATACAAATAAAACCTGCTAATATAGGACCGAAAACCTTTGTTTTGGAAAAACCCGCATGTAAATCGGCCCAGTAGAAGTCTCAGACGAACTGTCCAAATGTTTTTTCCTTACGGCTTAAAATATATAGATAAGAATTTGGAACCTTTGTAACTGTATGAACCAGTGAGTGTTTGGAATAGATTCTTTGAAACATCTAGTAAAATTCGTTTAACGTAAATTTAAAATGTTATTTTAACGAATTTCGCTAAAGTTGTGTTTAAAATGTTTGTTTTTTTAACAGGAAGAAGACTGC
Source organism: Philaenus spumarius (assembly GCA_018207615.1). NCBI lineage: Eukaryota > Metazoa > Arthropoda > Insecta > Hemiptera > Aphrophoridae > Philaenus > Philaenus spumarius. The sequence goes on from JAGFPH010000848.1 coordinate 156,098, forward strand.
GTATTGCAAACTTTAGCGATTCCCGACTCCAAACTTAAATCGGATTTGTACAATTTGATCAATGCCCTCGGCAGTAACCAGTGCCTTCAGAGTATCGATATTAGGTCAGTATTTGGTTTATGCCTGGATTTCTTAGTTTTTCAACGATATTTTTTGAAAAGTTGTAAAAGGGTTTGGTGAAATAATATTTTATTCATTTATTTTACAAATTTTATGACAGATTAAGAGCAAAATGTGTACTAATATTTCTAGAAATGTTTAAATGTTTCAGTGGTAACTTAATGGGAGATGCGGGTGCAAGACTATTGGCCAAAGCTTTACAGATAAATTCAAGGATAAGAAGTATAGTCTACGATAGAAATAACATCACGCTTCAAGGTTATAGTGATCTAGCATATGCTTTAGAAAGGTAAACATTATTTTTACATTTGTACTGATTCGTAGGAATATTTATGAGACAAGTTTTATTAGTTTATGATTTTTATTGAATTCTCTAAGTAGTTTCTTTTTTCTTTTTTTTTTTTAATACGAGGCTTGTCCAGAAAGTAAGTACTGTTTTGGGGAAAAACATACAGACAATTTTTTTTCAACAAAATTTATTTCTACAAGAGGATAACGTAAACTATTTTTCTACATAGTTTCCAAAATAGTTTAGACATTTGTCGTAGCGAGGAACCAACTTTTCTATACCCTCTTCATAGAAAGATGCCGCCATTGATGAGAGCCATTGCCGAATACCGTCTTCAGCGTCGTCATCGCTGTCAAAGCGGCGCCCTCCGAAATTCCATTTCAAGTGCAAAAACAAATGGAAATCAGAAGGTTTGTACGGCGGATGGTCAAATTGCTCCCAACCAAATTCTTGAATAAGGTTTTGAGTGGCACCAGCTGAATGGGGACGTGCGTTGTCATGGATCAACACAATGCCTTCACTAGGCATTCCACGTCTTTTGTTCTGAATCGCACGCCGAAGTTTTCTCAGTGTTTCACAATATCGTTGCGCATTGATTGTTTCCCCTCTGGGTAGAAAATCAACAAGCAGAATCCCAGAACACAGTGCACATGAATTTTCTTGTCGACAAAGTTGTTTTGAACTTTTGTTTTTTGGGGGATCGTGAGTGTCTCCGCTCCATTGACTGTTGTTTGGACTCTGGAGTGACATGACAAACCCACGTTTCATCACCTGTAACAATGTTGTTTGAGAATTCGTTTCCTTCGTCAGTGTAACGGGTGAGAAAAGTCGATGCACTGCCAAGTCGCTTCTTTTTGTGTTCATCCGTAAGCATTTTCGGAACCCAACGTGAACACAACTTGCGATAATTCAAGCAGTTAACCACAATCTCGTGCAAAAGAGATTTTGAAATTTGTGGGAATTCATCAGAAAGCATTCTTATGGTAAAACGTCTGTTTCCACGAATTTTCTCATTCACTTTTTCAACCAATTCATCACTCCAAACCGATGGCCGCGAGCCTCGTCATGAACATTTTTTCGCCCATCAATGAATTGCCGAACCCATTTTCATACCATTCCATCACTTGATAACTTTTTCTCCATAAACTTCTGTAAGTTGGCGATGAATTTCAGCAGGTTTCATGTTCCTAAAGTCGTATTACAGAACGCACTTCACAGTCCGTGGGATCAGAAATTGTTTTAAACATTTTTGAGTGCACACTAACTAATATAAACACAACAAAATCTTGCTGTAATTGCGTCAGCTGTTCAATAATGAACCAAGGCGACTAGAGCGCATGTGCGGAACATTGTTATTGCGTTATGCCGGCGGTAGAACGAAACGGTACTTACTTTCTGGACAAACCATCTGTCATTGTTAAAATTAAGTAATTGATTAAATTTGCTTTAGTACTCTTATTGAGAGAATTTAGTATTAGAATTAATTTCTTGTGGTTTCTATTGTGTGAATTTTAGCACCACATTTCTCTGTCATCTTTACTATAGTTAGCGGTTAATTTAATTTGTTCCCATTGCTAAAATAAATTAATGTTTGCTTGTTTTTTTAGTTACTAATATTTTGTGTCAACTTCACTACGGTTAAATAATTAACTAAATTTGATTCCATCGTTAAAAGAAATTAAGGTTTGCCTTCTTAGTAAATTTCCATAGGAAAGATGGAGTGACCCTTATGGTCAGACATAAGGTTGGGAGTAAATGAGCACCGATCATGGTCCACAGAACACATTTTGGAGTGTGATTAAAAATTGTATATATGTGTTCTCACTCTAATGGATGCATTTTATGTCCGATTTGAACCAAATTTGGTACACATGTTGGTATGTCGCTCGGACGAGTTCCTTGGCCAAAACAAAAACCAACAACCGGAAGTAACTATTTTTTTGAGATATTTGGGATATTTCGTCCTATAATGAAACTTTTTTGGGTTTTATATATAAAAAAATAAATATGGTGATTATTCTGCACATTGTTTTTTGACCACGACCATAAAAGTACCCGGTTCAAATCCAGCTAACGTGTAAACAAATTGTACTAATACGTTCCGTAGATGGAGGCATCTACTCAGCACCTTTGTGAGTCGACCAATTTCCTAAATAGTTGGTCGAAAGCCTAAAACAACTTAATTTTTGAACTTCGCTCAACTCATGTCAGCGGTTCAGCTGCGTGTTCGAATTGTTTTCTACTAGATGTCTTAGGCATCGATTAACGTCGGTATTATTGTTTGTTACAGCAACTATACTGTCCGCTACATGCCTTTACCCTTATACGACTTGCTGCCATGTATGAAAGTTAATGCAGAGAGAGCTGACGTGTTGATGAAGAAAATTCAGGATGTATTACACAGGAACGTCTCACCAAAGAAGTACAGCAACGGCCAAGCTTTCAGATTACAACAGGTGAATGGAAACTTCCTAGTTGGGCTTTAGGATTAAAATAACTTTGTAATGCTTTCCATGTTTTAAACATTTCAACACAGGGTATGTGCTTAGTTGATGAAACCTAGAGCCACCATTCGTTTTACTATCAATCATTTGATCCCAATAAAAACATATCTGTAAAAATAATACAACTTGTCAATTACCAGTGATAAGTATAAATTTAAAAGTTTGCGATATCAATTTCGTTTTACAGAGCCATGGAAAATGCTTTTAGCACGACCGCCAGCAGTAGGCGAGTGTGGGGTTCCCCAGGTTTTAAGCTCAAAGGGTTTACCCACTAAAAACCACGTCTTTTATCGTCCTTGTATTTCTGTTCTTCACTAGGCTATACAAAGGAATCACATATCTGCATTACTTCTTGACAGGTCGAGTTATTTCAGTTTCTTAACTGCTTCTGTTTTCTTTTTTTTTTTTTAGAACCTTGCTTACACAGTTTTCTATGCGGTCCCATTTTCCTTTGTTTTCCAGTATTTGGATTACTATATTGTTTGACGTGATAACTTTGCCTAGGATTGATTCTGTCATCTCTTTACTTCCTCCACATTTTACATTAGAACAGCGTATGCCATATGTCGTCACTCTACGCACCGCAGTTGTACAGGAACAATTTTCTCTCTCTTAAACCTTGTAACGTGCTGTGGTTTGCCAAGCCGTTTACAAACAAATTTATTAATGAAAATTAAAAAAAATAAAATAATTAATTTTGACAAATTATTTCTAAGTTAATTTTAATAATAAAAAAAAGTAACCCTTGCTGCGTAACAATTATTTGTAATATCCTACCTTCAATCCATATACTTTACTTTATTTATTTAACTATCAACTCAAAATATTACAACACTATTCCCTTAATCACAACTTAAACAATCAAACATAACCCCAAAATTGAAAATAGGTTATGTTGTAGTCAGATCTGTGTTTATCACAGTTGACTATCAAATCTCTGTTACACATTAAGTTTCTTACATCTGTGCGTACAGTTGACAGCTACAGGACAGATCATCTTAGGAGCACGACATCTATGTTTCTACACACAGAGTTCATACCGCCAAAACACACTGTTCCCGCTCTCAACCAACGCCATTTTGTTTCCATCTTAGACTACACTGAATTTAACATTTAATTGCAAGGTTCGATTTACCATGAAGTACTTCTGGGAAGGAAAGGACTCAAATTAAGAAAGCATAGTAGCTGGCATTAATCTTTTAATGCCACATTTTTAAACTTTTAAACACACAAATAAAAAATAAAAAAATATTGGCAAATCATATCTCATACTTTGTACGTTCATACACTCAACATACACACCATTTTATTCTAAAATCTTTAACAATTTATATTACTAAAATATTTAATGCAGACTTTGTTTAATTAAATTTTAAAACAACCCCTTTATTAAATTTTCCCGTTCACATTATGTTCGTAGCACTCTAGCCTTATCGTCGTATATTCACTTAGACACTCGTTGAGAAGTTAATATGTGAAACACTTTCAATTCGAAAAGACGCCATTAACGACATTTTCAAAGTTAGCTTTTTTCTATTACATCACGCACAAATTTACGCCGTCTTATTGAAACGTGCAAGGCACTGTCTCTGCTTGTATTAATACATACTTTAACGGCAATTGTACATCAATTACCGCTAAAAACCACCTTGTGAAATACATTTCACCAACCAAACTGCAACAGGTCTACACTCTACCAAATCTGATGAAGAAGGCAAGACAAAGCTTTCACTCTTAGCGTTCTTTCTTCTCATGTGACGTCACATCACGTGACCCAGGGGACCGCAAATATGTCTCCCTACAAGTGGCACGGCTTTTTACCAACATCGCAGACCAAAATTGTCCTTGTTTGTAACAATATCACAGTTTGAATAATGCATACTGCCAACATAATAAATCCAATTTAGTTCTTTCAATGTCTACAACTGTCTTTTTAATATCTCTTAACTGTGGGCTAGAAATTTAGTGAATCACTTCTTCAATCTATCCTAACACTGTTCGATGCTTTGTATTTTGAACATTGTGAACTTCAATTGAATAAACTAAACAAGATTAAATTCAAAATTGTAACAAAATGTTAAGTAATATTTTCATTTTATATTATTAGAAACGTCTGCATTTTCCCTTTGAATTTCTATGTTTATTATTTACTTACAAAATACTAAGTTTTTTAAAATAGGCTAAAATGTCCAAAATTTACATTGTGACCCCCTTTACGTTATACCCTTATTTAAATGATTAAAATCCCTGAAACTCACATATATTACAATCTGAAGAGGTAATGCACAAAGCAGCCGTGTCCAGTTAGAGCCTGGTTCAGATAAAAACTACTTCTCCATGCCCTCTTCTCTAGATCCTGGATAATGTGTAACGGGCCCCGCCTCGTTGGGTTCGGCTCTCCTGTGTCCGAATCCTGAAGCGGCGTTTTCCCTGGTCGGGCTGTACCTTTCTGTCCTCGCGCGGACGTACGGGCGTT